>MAVT02000161.1:34607-49791 GCA_001702395.2 Diaporthe helianthi | reverse complement strand
TATAAATAGGGGTAGTCCCCGAGCTAGACGTCTAGAATAGGCTAATAGAACTAAGTGTTCCCTGCCACTATTCAAAACACGGCAGGTCTTGATCAGCATTGATGGAGAAGAAGGCGAGGTGCTAAGCACAACTTGTGTTTGGGACGCTCGAGCGGGAACGCGGCACCGACGATCTGGATAAGGGGAGGTATTATGTTTCGTCCTGGGAGAACTTTAGAAGCGAATGATTCCAAGGTCGGATTCTCGACGTTGAGTCCGTCGCGTATACTATACCTAGGTAATGACGTTAGATCCACAGTTTCAAGGAAATAATATGACATCCTCCAGCAGACCCCTGTCTCGTATACCTATAGACCTTCAACTCTCGTAAGATATCTGAAGACCTTGGGAGTGCACTGTGAAATGTCCCTGTCCAACATTGAAGGTATTCAATGTTTATCAGTCGATCATGTTTATAGCTGTCCGTCCACAATTTGACCCAGACCGAATTATGAAGCCACAGCTTGATCATGTTCCTCAAGTCTCAGACTGAGTCTGAAGGCTCATCGCAGACATCATGGCAACTTGTGTGCCCAGGTGTGCTATTGTTATACGAGCATCATGCCCCATTCACAACATTCGCTACCTAGGTACGCCAACCTTTCTGGCTTCTATCTTGCCAGAGGTCTTCTTGTTTAACACTCATTTCAAAGTTGCTCTTCATAGAGAAATTGCTGGCGGGACTTCGACGTGATGATGGCGAAATGATCATGGCACACTGTTCTCACGAGAAAATCCCCACTCCAGACGCCCAGGGGTTCTTTTGAAAAGCGAATAGATAAATTGTGTTGAACTCTTTCAGTATTCAAAGTCTCAGCATAATATTTCAAGGTAACAGTATGTCTACAGGTCTTCCAAGGTTCTTACATTTGTAAGAATGGAGCACGCTAGCACTTGAGTGTACCTAAGTACTTCTAGGCGTCGCTGGTCATAACCAAAGTGCTTAAGTATCACAGTCTCAAAGGAATAGAAGAGCGTATTCAAATGCGTCATTGCTGAGATTTGATTTACTTGGCAGAAATCACACTTACTTTGGGATGAATTGGAATTTTTTTTTTCAAGCGGGAAGTCGAAGTGCCCAAACCTGTCTGCAGGTCCAGCACTTGAAGGAGTAAGAATTCAAACCTGATTTGTAAGGTTATTGACGGAATGTGGAAACAGAGACGCTCTTCATACTCAAGTACTTTGTCGGTGACGTCAGATCTACAATCAAGAGACATCCCAATCGCAACTCATCGCAATTTGTGGAGGTGCTTCTCAGCTAGAGCCTCAAGTCGATCGGCGCTATCAGCCTGGCTAGCCTGCCTCAAATCCAAGTCTAATGGTCATACATACCTAGGTACTCCAGATCCGGACCCTAGTAAGGCACAGTGTCCGACGTTGGCTACTTACTATTAGTGTATATTATGTCCATAACCCCCAGCAATGTTATGTGTACATTAACCTACTTAAGTACAGCTGAGATACAACATCCCATCATCCACTTTACGGCACTCCAAAATCAACCATGTCCAGCATCAGATTTAACATCATGAACTCAACCTCGCGAGCTTTGCTACGTCCTCGTTTACAGACCCTTCCGAGGTCAGCGACCATGTCCAGGAGGTCATACGCAAGTGACATGCCTGAGCATCCGCCATCACGAACAGAGGGAACCAGTGGCCTGCCATGGTATGTGCTATACCCTGTATGATGTGTCTCTTGATTGCTCAAGTGAGACATACATGACCAAGAGCCCAGACACTGACCACATCGGCCACCAGGCTCATAGGAGCCGTGGCAGTCGCCCTTCCGACGACGTTCTGGCTCTTGAGCAGCGGCCAGAAAGCCGACAAGCACAATGACCACGAGCAACAAAAGGCGTTGCGCTCCTCACACCCTGGGATTATGAACACGCCACACAAGGACATAGAGACCAAGGCAGATGGCTCGCAATCTGAGCTGCCCGATGATGCTCCAAACAGGCCTGACAATCGTGAGAAGGTGTGTCGACTTGTGCCTGGATTTCTGTGTCATACGAGCTTTGTCAAGATGCTGACCACATTGCCAGATCGAGAGGAAGCTATCAGAGAAGCCAGCCACCAAGAGGGTAGACCCAATGAAGTAATTTGGCGATGTCCAGATGTCTTGGTCGGGAAGCTGGTTCCGTCTGGCCATCCATGTACCGTAACCATCTACAGAATCACTGACGGTTCAAAGTCCGAACTAAAGTGGGCTTGCAATTTAATCATTGGTATATAACGGCATTGAAATATACCTACTGTGTTCAGCAAACAGCACCTTTTTCATAGCGGTCATCAAAGGCTGATATCACCGCACAAGTGTAAGTGAGTGCCGCCAGAACCACAAAAATATGCATCAGTTGATGGCTCGCTCCAAGAGATCGAAGCGTCGAGGGAATCATTTTTCAGGAAACTCAATTAAACCAACCGTTAGCAAAAAAAGTGCGGCTTTTGTTTCAATAGAGCACTCGTTCATGATGGTGTCGATCAGGGCAAAAAGACAGTGGGATTTCGAACCGACTACAAGACTCACCTTCAACCCATACACCAAAACCCCAACACCATCACACACCACCGTCCACCAAATCCAGCCCAGCCCAACCCTCTCCCACTCCTCCCCCAAGCCATGCCTCACAGCCCCATGCGCAATAGGCAGAGCAAAGCTCCCAACGCCAAAGGTCCCAAATAGCAGCGCACTGCCTGGTTACCGTTACCGGTATGGGCTGGGCCTTGGCCGACGAGATCCTCTCAACCTTCACTTACTGTGTATATAAAGTCCAGCTCAGCAGACATCCCCTAACATTCCCGCAGGCCCGTCGATACCCCGTCTGGATGTGGCCACTGCCACGCTGCTGCCACTCCTCTGCGAAGCTGTCAGCCCAGTGCGTTCTGTCCTCCGCCGGGAACAGGAGACAACGGGAGACAGCGGGACAGCAGTGCTCACCAATTTCAGACCACAGGAGCAAGCAGCTCAGCAGCTTCTTTGGCTTTGATTTTGCTCCCCTGGGACTGGTGCGGCTCAGCCCACCTCTCAACCCGACGAAGGCTCAGCCTGCGCCGCGTCCCGCCCGGTGCCGATCCCGCGACCAGGAGCGCAGCCATGATGGAGGTTTTGACTATTCTGAAGTCTCTAAGTAGGGTACCTAACAAAGCAGTGTTGCAGAAACTGACAGGAAAATCACAACTCAATGACTGTCCAAAGCAGCTCAAACTGCATCCACCGACACCTCGCGATTCGCAGAACAATTGACGAACATTCCAGGGCGAGGTTTCCCGTCCGGGGGGTTCTCTACCACCACCCACCACCCACCACCCACGTTTGAGAAGAAAGCGGGTTACCTAAGAGCCCACGTTCGGCTACTTCTGTCCCCGGGCCATGTAGCATTGACACCCATCTAGAAGATCGGCGCGGGTTAGGTTGATGCTGCACGTTTTGGGATGGAGCTTCCTTGCCAAGCAGCCAATCACCTGTGTGTGGTTCACGATGTTTCGAGAACGGACGAAACGGTGAGGGGCCGGGTCGGCAGATCGGACGAGGCTTGAACCTGCCTGGGGACATTGAAGCCCGGGTTTTCCGAGCTGGCAGTTGGCAAAAACTACCAATTACTACTGGTCTGAAGAATGAATTTAGCATTGGAACCAATCTGAAGTTTGGATGTCATCGTTGTAGAAGCCTTTCCAAGGTCCAGCCAGATATACCAGAATCAGAGAATACAAACAGGTGTTTTTTTCTCTTCGTTTATCCTTTCATATACCATCATTCATTCGCCTCTTTAAACATGTCCCATCACTCCTCACAAGATATCTGCAGATATTCCACCCCCTTCCTGGACCCCAAGCTAAAAGCTCCCAGCCCTACCCGCCCACCTGGTACGCACTCGTACTGACTGTCGATTGCTTCCCCTTCACATGATGCCTAGATGAACCGGGAACAGACTCCACGTCGTTTAGAGGATCCATGACCCTCTCCTCCGGCGTTGCCATGAACACCGGCGGCCCATAAACGTCACTACTAATCTTCCGGCTCTGTCTCCTCGCTGCGCGCTGGGCACCGTGGCTGTGCCGCTCATTCTGCTGCTGCTGTGAAGACCGGGGCCCATCCGCCGAGTCTCGGCTTGTCCGCTTTCCGTCCCCGCTGGTGGCAGCGGCACCGGCCTCCCCCATCTCGGCCGCATGCTCCTTCATGACATCCAGGACTCCCGCATACTTCTCGGCCTCCTGCATCAGGTCTTGGTCCTGTGGCCAGAAGATGTGGCGGACCGCGCTGACAGAGAGCTCGAACACGATGACGATGGATAGCGCCATGATTGCCGTGAGCCACCACGTCGGCCTGGTTCCGAAATTGTGGATGAAGGCGTCACGGACGATGTACGGCCCGGGTCGGGGGTCATCTGGGATATTGTTAGTGGAGCTGTCTCAAAAGAATGGATGGTTCGCCTTGGAACACCTCGAAATAAAAGCACTCGTACGTACATATTGCTGAGAGGAACAGGTTCCAGATGAACCAGCCAGCGACGCTGATGAAGAAACCGATAAAGGTGACAATGGTCTTGTTGTGAAGTTCTAGGATCAGCAGCTTGATGTTGATGAACAAAACGCACACCGTGAAGGCGAGGTCGCCCATGGCGAAGAGCGTGTTGTCCTCGTTGAAGTTGATGGCCATGTAGATGCCCCAGACCGAATAATAAATGAGTACGGCTTCGATCACAGCCACGGAGCTCCAGCCGACATACAAGTAGTAGTTGAATGCCTTGTTCTTTTGCCCAAGAGAGTAGAGCTCCGGTACTGCAAGCAGGGTCTCGGCTTTGATGTCTTGTTCGAACATGCCCAGGAGGATGACTGCCAGGGAGGTAAACAGCGTGTTAAACACGGCCAGAGAGGTGGACTCGTAGAGACTTGTTCCCGTGTACCCGTTGTACCTCTGGTATAGGGCTTGAACGATGTAGAAGACAATTTCTTTCCAGAAAGTGCCCAAGATGTACTTTCCTGTTCTGATGTAGTTCCAACGTCCATGCACAAACAACAGCTTCTGTAGGAATCGGAACTGTGCGATGGAGTAGTCGGAAATTCGGGCAGCCTGCAGTCCTTCGCGGCCCGATATACCGATTCCAACGTGTGAGGCTTGAATCATCGCTATGTCATTTGCGCCATCCCCTATGGCCAAGGTCAGGGACTTGGGTACTTGGGTGCGAATGCACTTGACGAGCGTCGCCTTCTGCGCTGGCGAGGCGCGGCAGCAGATGACTGAGTCAACGCGAGCCACAAGGTCAAAGAACAGCACTTTGAGCGACTCATCGTCTTCAACCACACCCAGAGTCTGCCCATCAATCACCACGACAGGGTGCATTATCATGCCGCGTCCGACCTCAACGAGAGTAGAGGCGATCTTCTCTTGAAGGTTGCCGTCGGTGACATCGAGAATGTAGATTTCGGAGAAGGGCTTGCATATCCTCGCAGAATGAGCAATGTTTATTGCTGTTTCCCTTTTGTCACCCGTGAGCATCCACACTTTGATGTTCGCACGACGAAGCTTGTCGATTGTCTCGGGGACGCCCTGCTGCAACTTGTCTTCGATAGCAGTAGCCCCGGCGAGCTCAAAATCCTGCTCGATCAGTTCGGCAGCGGCTTCGATGCGTTCCTGGCGGCCAACAAGGCTCGTAGTGGCCTCGTGATAACTAGACTTCCACTGCGTGTAGTCCTCCTCAGGCACATGGCGATAGGCATATAGCAGGGTACGCAGACCCTCCGAAGCGAAATCATCCAGATGCTGGAAGCAGCGCTCAAAGACCACGTGGTCGCTCACGGCCAGGTTCTCATCGATCATCCCGTCGAAGAGGTCATCCATCACGTCTGGAGACTGAAGCAGCTCGATCGACTGCCCACGTGCCGCGTCCGTCTGCCGAGACGTATGAGTCTCGCCATTACCTGACGTATCCCTTTCGCGATTATTGATCCACGAGTCAACTTGATCAACGAGCGCGCTCGATCGCCTCCTTTGCATGCTGGCAGATCGCTTCGTGAAACTTATTCTCCCAAGGATGCCCCCTCTGCCTGTGAGACCGCCACTCGCCCGAGCGACCGACGTGCTGTTCCTCGCGCTGTGCATGCTCATCTTTCGTAAAGCCTTCTCCTGCTCCATGCTCCTGCGGAGACTAGCTCTGCGGTCAACGACGGAGGCGGTTTCCATTGCCAAACTGCTCTGCTTAAGCCGAGGCAAGATGACATTGTCGGCACCTTTAACGTAGACACATATCCGACCGTCTGGCTTGCGAATTATGATGGACATCCGTTTTCGCTTTGAGCTGAACTCAATCACGTCTAAAATCTCGTACGTCTCAGTTGCGGACGAACCATTCTCGTCTGTGAGCTCAAGCTTAATGCTTTGCGAGGAACGGTCGATAAGCAGGTACCCGAGATCTTGCGCTGCTTCTACAAGTGCAAGTTCGTCAGGCGAAGCGGCTTGAAATTCGATCTTCCCACCGGCTTTCTTTTCTGGCAAGCAGGTGTGACACAAGGCAATGCACAGTATGAACTGTCGGGCTTTTTTCGAAAACGGGGAGTTGGGTTTTCGCCGCATGTAAAGAATCAGATCCTCTGTCCTCAGCTGCCCAGCCTCACTGGGTCGCGCTGTAGAAGTCCAGATCGACTCCGACCTTCGAGTGGGGCCAATGCTTGCCTCGTGCTCCTCGAGAAGCTCGTCTTCAGCAGGCTGCGACCTCATTGTGTGCATGGAAGGCCTTGCGGTATCATGCCCTTTTCCCTTGCTGGACTTGACTCCCGACATCTCGATTTGTGCCTGTCTTTTCGCTCTCGCCTCAGCCTCACGCCGAAGATCCGCGTCGTGCAGCCACGCAGTTCCTGCCACACTCATCTTGCGAAACCTCATGACATTCTCTGTCAGGGTGCCCGTCTTGTCTGAGAAGACGTAGCTGACCTGACCGAGATCTTCGAGTATTGTCGTGGTATTCGCGACCATCGGCGTGTTTGAAACGGGATCATACATGTCGATGTCTCTTAGCAACATGACCTGGCCGATTTTGACGATTTCCAGCGAGACATAAAGACTCAATGGGATCAGAGTGTTGAAGGCGATGACGAAAGCGATGAAAATTTGGCCGAAGGGCACCGATCCCTCATCCAAGTACCACGCATGCCTCTCGTAGTCATCCACCCAGATGATATTACCAATGGAACAGCCGACAGAGAGCATGATGACAACAAAAACCAACAGAATGACAATCTTGTTGACCCTAAACTGTATGGCCGGGGCTTTGGCGTGCACGTCCTTGCTCGCATTCATCCGGATCTTGCATTCCTCCCCGGTATTGATCACAACGCCGATTGCTTCGCTCGTGTTCCTCAGCGTCGAGCCCCTGTACACCACCTGGTTTAGGGTCAGAGGCGTGACCTCACCATCGACGACCGCTCTGCCCTCATAGTTGTACAGATCGAGATTGGGGTCCTCTGAGACCACCTCAGCCTGCACCGCGTTCAGAGCCGAAAGTGACCCACAGTGCTTCGTAAAGAGAGGGCAGGCTTGCTTGCTCTTGAGGTTCGTTTCGCCATCCAGTGCCATTGTCTCGATGTAAGCGATGCCGTTGGGCCCGGTGGCATGAAGGAGCACCATATCAGCGGGGATATTCTCGTCTCTCCGTAGCCTGATGATGTCGCCGACGCGGACTTCCTCCCATTGCACTTTCGACCAGTGAACGTCTTCGTGCTCAGACCATGGGGGGTTTTCATCTTCCCGCTGGTTTGCCCGGTCCAGCTCCTGCAACTCGTCTTCCACAGCCTCACGGCGCCTTCGAAATTGATCTCGCAGCTTGCCGTATCGTTTCTCACTCAACAGGCTCATAGAAGGGTCCAACACCCACACCTCGGTCCTGTTCTCGAGTTTGTCCAGCTTGTACCTCCTATAGTCATCCCAGCCTTCTTTAGCCATACTAAGTGCAACAAAGGCAAGCAACGGACCGATAGTCGTGTAGGTTCCAGTGGTACTGAGACCGGGTATCATTTGAAGAATGCCAATAGTCAAAAAATATGCGTTGGCCAGTTTGCTGAATTGAAAAAATAATTGCTTCGGGAGAAATGACCATAATGTGTATCTGCTGGACCTGATGAAATTCGAAATGTACGGCTTGCCCGTGCGCTCATCCACGAGGCTCTTTTGGCGGGCCTGGACGGGATTCAGAGGGACATGTCTCCCATCAGCGCTCGGGGGCAAGGGTTTCTGGCGCAGAAGCCCTTCGTAGATCCATTTCTTGTACAGGACCGCAAATCTCGCTTTGAAGCGGCCTGTAGGCGACCTTTTGAGACGCCTCGTGCGGGCCCGCTGCCGTGCAACCCAGTCTTTTGCGCGGGAGATTGTCGCGCTGGCCTCCGCAGCGCTGGCAACGTTCTTTACCTCCCCACCGATCCCCCTAAGCCGCAAGCGCCGGTAGCGAGTTCCAAGTCCAGGGCTGACCACGGGCTTTGTGGCAGGACCGCCCCTGCCTTGAGCTGTCTCTCCATCTTCATCTCCACCATCTAGTGCCGGCGGGGAGGGGTCGTCTCGACTCTCGCGCCCTCGCCTTGCGGCCTCGTTGTCTTCGACCCTGCTCTGGATGGGATAGAGGTCCGTGTCAAGCTGCAGGTGGGGAGACAGGTGACCATGACGACGGCCTGCATCATGTGAGAATCTCACATGTGCCCCGGATTCGCTCCTACGCGTGATGCTGTCTGACCTTCGTGCTGAGGCTATCCTCCCTGCGCCGGCTGCTCGAGTCTCTGCTGTCTCGCTCTCAGGTGGCATTGACTCGCCTGCGACGCTCAGTCTGGGTGGGACCAGTATTTCTGCTTCTTGGATGTTGTCTAGCTCGGAACGCAGCACGTCGACGCTTGTGCTGCGCCGATCCGAGCTGCCACCAGCCATGATGCCTGGATGGTGAGCCTCGGTGGGATCATCGGGATTTTGAAGATTCCCCTCCAAGCCCAGCAGTTCTGCAGAAAGAACAGCGAGATGTTTTAGTGAAGGTCGAGGGCAAAGGGAGCCTTGCCGAAGACCTTGGTTGGTCGGGAGGGACCTCGGGAGGCTTAGGTCAGATTAGTCCAGTGCTTCAGTCACTCCAGCTGTCAGCTCAGCCCCAGAGCCCGAGGCGGCTACTGGTCAACGAGTGTTAGCCGCAGCGCCCAAGACTTTCGGTGTAATGATCCAACGATGTGAAAGGAAGGAACGGTCGTGGGTGCGGGTGCGAGTGCGGAGTACCGTGGTACACGGTACCTACTCCGTACCTAGGTAGTACGGAGTCCGTACGCAGTACTACTAGTAGGTAGTACTAGTGTCAACAAAGGTTAAGCGTGAAGCTCACTGAGCCTCTCAACTCTTCCAACTCCACACTCAGGCTCGGCCCGGCTTCAGTGTTCAACGTTGGTAGTGTAGACTGTAAAAGTGGCGTAATAATCCGTGCACGCGAAACTCTTGTCTGCACATCTGGCGATGATGCATGCACTCATGTGCTAAAAGTGCTACAATAGTAACGGCAGCATAGCAACGTCCGAGCTGTGCACCTGCACCTGCACCAGATGCTTTCATCCTTGAGATGTCCGGAGTCGTCGGCAGCGCCACCCCACTCGTAGTCGTATACGGAACACTGAAAAGTGGGCTGCCGACCTGCCTATCTGTCTTGGGGTTGCTTGGGTGTGGCCGTCTCTCTGGCCGACAACGAATCCAACAACGTCAGACTTTGCTTGGCCGGCCCCCACTGCGTTGTACGTACAACATAGCACTGCACAAAGAGCCTTGGCCCTGTCTTGCCTGCCCTGCCCAAGACGCGGGTACAATAGCAACCTGTCCCATCTGCAGGGAAGTCCATTCAAATGTTGTGGCACAGCTCGGGCTGGGGTCATGCGTCAATGAGAACACTGAAGGACGTGTTGGCTCCGTGGGTCCGTCGGCGGCACGGTCCACGCTCCCAAATCCCTGCTTCCCGATCTCCCTGCTTATTCCTAGCAAGCTTACAGCCTTCGAAATACGAGGCTCACCCGTCCAAGGACTCTAGCACGACGCGGCGAGGCTGACGACAAGCCCATCCACGCTGCTCTCACTGGGATCAGCCATGTGTGCATTTGCGGTTGTCGCACGTCACGTCAGAGATCGGGCTTCACTTGACATATCAACAATAGAGTCGCTCAAAGTTTTGTTTTCAAAATCATGTTTCCATTTCAGCCAGGAACGCCTCGGCCCGTGTAACCCACCTTATTTCCAAGAAGAAAACTCGAAACCACGCCCGTACGACCGTCCCTATTGTCCACGAGGGAAGAGAAAGGAGACGGACGAGCATGAACCAGTGTCTTTTTCAAGACACGAGCCCAGGTACATGATCCGTGACAGAAAAAGGGCCTCCAAACCATCTCCCAGAGATTATTCAACCTCCTCATTGAAAAAAGTTGTACAGCAGGCTGGTGACATCGTGCCGCTGTCGTTGCATGCGTGCTTGGGTGCTCTGAACCATCCATTGCGGTAATAATAATTAGCCTCCTGGGCCCTTCCTTCATCCCCCCAAATATGTCCCTCCCTGCGAACCAGTGTCTGCAGTGAAAGAAGGGGCAAGATCGACAACCCGGAAAGACAAACGCAGTCTTTCGCATGTACTCGACAATAGCTATTAGGTGCCTCTGGACCCATAATAATGGACTTGGGCAGCCGGTCAGTCAGTCAGAATGGCCCGCCGTGGTTGCGAGTCGACCAAGTCAGACTGACCGGCAGTCGCGGAGAAAAGACTAGATCGCGGTGCCAGACACACATAATCGATAAGCAAAAGTAGATATATCGGTCATGTAGATCGCAGAGTCAAGGATAAATCGACAACAGAGTCTTGATTGGTGGTGAAAATGAACATAGGGTGCAAACAAAGTGTGGCGATGGGCATTGTGGCGCAATTAAATGCGAACAAGAGCCAGTTATGTGAGGGACAAGATCACCTAAACGCCGGTCATACAGACGGCGCCAACGCCCCTCTTCCCCTTTGGCGAAACGCAAATCCCTGGGTATATACGACAATTCCTTGTCTAGATCACAGCGTCACTACCGGGCAGACCGGAACTGGCCGACAGTTGCTGAAGAATCGGTGACAGACCAGCTTTTTTTCGATCATGATTCGTTGACAGGCATGTGCTGCATGCTCTCTGGTGACAGACTCGCGGGATCAACGTGGTCAAAGGAGACCAGCTGGTTCATGTCCAAATCCGCCTGCGATGTCTCTACGTATGCTGGTGAGTGTGGCGGATGCATAGGCAGGTTGATGCTATGCTTCGAGTACATCTCATTCAAGCTCGCTCCATCGTCGGACATGGCAGACTCGTGCACTGGGTACAGGTCCGCAGACCCAGGTCTGCCCACCATGGACATGGGCGGCGATTGGTCGACAATTGCTGGGTCACCATGGCTGGTAAACGAAAGGGGAGACATGGCCTGTGGCACGAGGCTCGAGTTGTTCACCATGGGCGATAGAAAGGTGCCGCTGTACGGCGTGTTGTAGCTCGAGGTCGGCATCGGTGTGCTCTCGGAATGCTGAGCGAAGTAGTTGGGACTGGAGTAGTCGGACGGGGACGCAGCACTAGGTGCGGTGGTTGCAGACATGGGATATTGTCGCATGTCCAGTCCAAAGCCGGCCTGTGTATCAATGCGCAGATTGGGCCCCATACCGCTGTTGGGCTGTTGGGGAACAGGGGCAAAGATGTTGGGGCTGTGGGGTTGCGCCTGGTTCTCACCGGGGTGTTGGATGAAGAATGATGGCATTGGGGTCTGAAGCATCGCGAAATCCACCGGCATGGGGACCGACCTGCTGCGTTGTCGCTTGTGACCACGAGCCATGGCAGGGTGCAGCGCTGGTGGAGCGCCCCATTGCGTCTCCTGGTACATGCCGACGTGAGGCTGACCGAAGCTTGGCTGGGAGGACGGTCGGTTTGTTGGTGAAACGGGCGCAGACATCGAGATGGCATGCATGGCCTCGTAAGGGTTCGTCTGGTGGCGGTTCATGAAGGACTCCAGAGACACGAGCTTGGCGAGCTGGCCGCTGAGAACCTTCGGATTTCCACCGAGGTGATGAACCATGCACTGCGAAGCCTGCTGGTCCTCAGTGAAGTCGCCACACTGGAAGAAGCCGTTGGTAGTGGGAGACGAGTCCATGAAGAAGTTTGGAGGCCTGTTCAGCTCGATGACGATGCCACCAAGCTTGTTCGGGTCACCTTCGCTATTCTCAAGATAAATGGATTTGATGTGAGCGAATGGGTACTCGATCTTGTACCCGGCCTGCTCATTGTTGATGTAATAGGTCATCGTACACTTGTCAGGCGAGTAGAAGATGATCAGGTCCATGGTGTTCTGACCGACACGAGTCCACTTGCCGATGCTGAGAGAGCGGCAGGTCAAGTGGTGAATTACTTCGGTGACTAGTCGTTAGACTACTATCAGGACTGTGGGAGGCTCGTCATCTGCGCATGTACTTACGAACTTTGCCCTGGCCACCCTGTTCTCCGCCAAGCAGCATTCCGCTGTGACCATAAGGCATCAAGCCACGTCCCAGAAAACCTGCCCCAAGGCCCTTGCCAGATTCCATGGCCTGCATAGCCAGGTACGTGCGCATGGACTCTGGTATCGCGTCGAAGTCTTCGCCTGTCTCCAGGCTTTTCTTCGCGAGAGCCTTGATCTTGGCACGTCTGCAATGCATGTTAGTCCCCTCCAAGCCAGAGGTGTGGAGTAAAGCGCGTACCTATTCTGGAACCAGATCTGGACTGAGCGCTCAGTCATGTTGATCTCTTCGGCGATTCGCTCCCGGACGTTGGCGGTGGGGGTGGGATTTTTGTTGAACTCCATCTCCAGCGTTGTCAGTTGATCTTGGGTTGCTCGCTGTCGCTTCTGGTTCTTCTGCTGCTGCGTCAGGGTGCTCTTGCGAGGCGGGCGTTTTGATGTAGAGCCGGCATTGTGTGAATTAGAGGTGGAAGGTGATGGTGTTTGCGCCATGTTGCCGGCTGATACTGGAGTAGGGACTGTGGCTGGCGAGTTGGCAGCATCCAGCTGGGAGGTGGCAGATCCTGGGCCTGACATGCCCGAATCTTCAAGGATTGTGGCCATTTCGGGCTGTTGAAGAATCGTGAAGTAAGAGCCGTGCAAAGTTGCCAGGTGAGGTCAGAGATGTTATCTTTCGAACTAAACGAGCTTTGTCTTCGGTGTTCGCTGTTAAGTCTGCGGAGGTGCGCTTTTCTTTTCGAAATCGCGACTTATGTGTGGTATAGGACCTGTACGTATCTCGAGAGGCCGTGCTCGTCTTTGAGGGCTAGGTTGTGGTGTCGTGGATCGGCAGTCCGCGGACTCGGCAGTCGGGACAGTGTGGTGATATAAGGAATGTGTAGAATAGCGAAAGGCAAGTAACGGGTAAGGAGTGTCGTCCTGGGCCAGTTGCAAGTACGGAAGCCTGATGGATGGCAGCGCACAGTACAGTGTGGGCAGCAGGGAATAATTGAAGAGGCGAAGAGAGAAGAGGGTTCAGGTCGTTCGATACGGAAATCCGAGATCTAAGAGTTTCCCCGTTGATGCAAAGACAAGGTAAGGGCAAGGCAAGGCAAGGAAGGCAAGGCAAGGCAAGGCAGGGCAAGGCCAAGGTGAAGTGGGTTTAACAGCGGTGGTATTTTCGCGTTAGCCGAAAGAATGTAAATGGGACGCCCGGAAGGATTGAACGGGGAACCGAGAACTGGCCGCAAAAGCGCACAATGGAGACTTCAAGGGAGTGACTGTGGTTAGAACATAAAGAAGCGGGGAGGGGGAAGAAAAGGAGAGGAGGGAAGAAAGTCTGTCGATTCAGCGACGAGTCGGTTGGGTGGACTGACGGTGAGGAGTTCACGATGGGGAGAAGGGAAAAGGAGAGGGCGACGACGGGGGAAACGGGGGGAGGGATACAGTAGAAGAAAAAAAAAGCTCGAGCCAGCCAGCCAGCCAGCCAGCCATCCATCCAGGAGCGGGAAGGAGGAGCAAGGCTACTACTACACCACTCCCTCACGCGCACACCACACACTCTTACACACACACTCACTCTCACCCGCATAGGCTCACTCAGTGGGACTGCACTTGCGCTGCACTACCTAGGTACACACAGTACGGATACGTAGCTATGTAGGTACGTATACCACAGCAGTTTCCTGCTAGACCAACAGGGGAGCCAGGGGAAAAGGGAAGGCGAGGAAGGGGACCCCCTGGGTCTGGGGCCCTGTAGGGTACGAGGATTGGCTTGTCGGGCAGGGAGAGGGCGGCTCCTGAGCGTCCTGACTGACGCTGCAGCCCTTGTCCCTGATCGAGGAGACAAGAGTCGACCAGTCCCACGCGCTTGCCTGTCGCTCCTCGGCCCACTTGGTCTGCAACCCACATGCACTCCCACCCTGAGCGCCCGCCTCCCTGCCTAAGTGCCCTGCGACCCGACCTGCAGACCTGCAGACCTGCAGGTTGATGCCCTCTTTGTGACTGAGCGACAGGCCGATCAACTGAGCTGTAGAGCGCCGTACAGTACAGCCACGAAGACATACAGTGGGCTCAGTTCCTTTTCTCTTTTTTCTTTTTCTTTTTTTGCTCTCGCCCCCTCTAGCTATCAGCCCATGTATCCCACCAAGGATCTCACCAGTTCGAAACTTTTTGCCTCCCGACTCGCAACAAACGGCCGCCCGGATACGAACAGACGAATGGACGGGCCCGGTGAACGACATGCAGAGCTTGCAGAACTCGCCAAGTTAGGATACATACAAAGAGAGCAAAGCATCGTGGCCGCCTGCACAAAGTTCATGCACTCTGGATCGGCCCAATCCCGCAGCAGCAGCAGCAACAACAAGAACAACAACAAAAACAAAACAAAAAAGAAAGCACACCACACCACAGCACACCACACCACTTCACTCACAAGAGCACACCACACCACGAATTGCAGGCTGGCAGGGCAGGGCCATGTGCAGCCAGAGCTTGCCTCCGACCCTGCTGCTTGCTTGCTTGCTTGCTTGCTGAGCTCTGTATGGCAACACCAGCTTACGCCAGCCGTTATTGTCCTGTGTAGAGAGGCGGCTATTGTACAACTCCCCCGTGCCTCGCACAAGCACTTACACAACTTTTTTTTTTTTTTTTAAAA
>MAVT02000161.1:16139-34597 GCA_001702395.2 Diaporthe helianthi | reverse complement strand
TTTTGAGGGGGGGGGGCCGGCTCTCGTTGCGACCGGGGTCGAGCGGTACGTAGTTGCAGGTCATGGTGTGGTCATCCCCCGTCCGCAGTCAGCCGTCTGGCCGCCGTCAACCTTCACCAACGATGCATGTCCCTGTCCTCGACTGTGCACTTCTACTGTGCGCGCGCATGCACTCGTGCCCCGTACCTGCATTAGTGTCAGGGGACCGTTTCTCCTAGAAAGGACTGGACGCTCACGCTAAACGCCACATGTCCAAGGGTCAGAAGCAGGGTGCGCCCCATTGGCTCGTCCTCGGGGTTACATACCGTGCTACTATAGTACTCGCACCTCAGGAACCTCGGGAACCACAGGAACCACAGGAACCACAGGAACCACAGGAACCAACCTCCAGTAAGCTCGGTTGTTTGACACCCTCTAGGCTCTGGCAGACAGCAGACATGTATGTCATGATGAGTCGCCTCGCTTGCAACCGGCAGCCTTGTGGCTTCTTTTCAGCACTGTGCTCCATCAACAGATCAGCGCCATTGCTGGTCGTTGCTCACTGCATGTCAGCAAGTGTCCGGCATCAATCCGCCCCCAAGGTTTCCACACAGATGTGCCTGCGTGCTTCAAAGAGCAGCGGCAGGTTACAAACACGCTCACGAATCACGCCGGCCTCGAAGCGGGTCTTGGAGGCTGGGTCCGCCCCGCGGAGGCTTGCTTGCAAGCCGCTGCACTCGCTGCAAACTCCCTCTCCGCCGACGCAGGCGGATTCAGTCACTAACACTGTGCGAAGCCAGTTGATGAGGGAGGCCTGTAACGCGACGATGGTTCAACCATCAAACTTTGATAGGCACAGTCGAGAGAGACAAAACTTTTGTACGCCAGAAACATGGTCCAACACTGACAGACTCCCAATGGCTACAGTTTGCGCCGCAGCAGCCGGTCGGTCAACTTTAGGACCCCCCTTTGTACGGCGACGAACCCTATCAGGCCATCCAGCAGTATCAATGGCCGGAGCCACAATGCCGCAATACAGGCATCACCACCCGCATGAACGCTCTACACAGAAGTAGTTGCAGCAACATGGCCCCGCTATGTCGCAGAATGCAGCAAGCTGAGTCCCCGCGAGCTGACCGGCCCCTCAAAAGGAGTTCAGCAAGTTTAACACACTGCGTCTTGTTTTATGGTTCACGCGCCTTGCGCCAGGCCTAACGCCAGCCCCGTACGGATACATACCACCAAGCGCCAAAGCCTCCTATCCCGGGCTTGAGGGCATCGCCCGGGACAGCATCGACTGTGGCCAAAAGCAACCTCGTTTGCCGGGGGACTGGTGCAATGGCGACTCACTGGTTTCCAGTCAGGTTACGCGTGATTGACCATTGCTTTTCGGCGCTATCCACCCAGCTTCAGAAGCGGCATACCCAGTGCCAGTGGAAGCCCGGTATGCCGACTCACTTCTGAACTCGCGTCGTGGAGCGAGCCACTGCCGGCGCGTTCTGGAACGAATGGGATGGGTCAGCTGAAAAGGGGGGCCTTGCCAAGAAAAGCTCGACGAAAGCCGAGCGACCACCAGGGGAGTGCGACCCCACTGTGCGACCCGCATATGCACACTAGCATACGCATTTTCTGAGCCCCCTATGAAGACCTCGACCTGCATTGGCGTTGTGCGTTTGCCCCACGAGTCACGGCGTCAACCTACAGCATTGATACATGATGGTCAACCAACCGTCAGTGTCACTGTCACGGCTCTCATCGCAAGGATATTCTACCAGATAAAAACTCCGATGACTGTGGACATGAGATTCACTCCCGCAGACCACGCCATTCCTTACAGATCAACCCAAGGTTTAAGAATTGAAGTTTCCGCCGAATCGGCTCAACTCGAATCTGCGCCCGTCTAGCCGTTTCGTCGCTGGCTTGCGAGGACTGTAGCGCGTACTACTCGATCAGAGACAGCACGGGTAATTGTCCAACAAGAGCAGCCCGAGTGAACGTTGTGCTATCGTTGCCAGCACTATTAGACAACAAATCTCGCAATGCTTCAAATCCTGCATGAGCAAGGTGGCGTTGCGGCCTGAAAAGAAGGCAAGGGTACTTCTGAGGTCGCCATACTGCAGAGTACTTGCGGGAACGTCGTCTGTCAGTGCCGCTTGCGATTGTGACAATCGCTGCATCTGCGAATGATGCCGCTTGATCGGCACCAGAAATAGCAACCAGAAGCTCTGCCCTCAGAAGCGGGTAAAACAACGGCGTCGCCGCGGGACCACTAACGCCTTTGCCCCACAAACACAGTCCGAGGTGCCTGCCAGTCGGAACCAGCCATGCCTGATAAATCGATCCATGACTTCTGTAGCCTCTTGCTGCCATACTTTCTCTCTCTCGCTCTGCGGCCTTTTCAGGAGCTTTCCGGCAACATATGCAGGCAGGCTTCTTCCGGGAAACTCAGGCCAGATTATCTTGGCCCGAGGTCCACCACCGATGTCTGGACACAGTGTGGCAACAAGTTCATGCGCCGCCCCTTGTCACCCTGGCAGCCCTGTCCTGCTCGAGCACGACTTACCCCTGGAAAAATGGGTCGAGACTTTAGACGAAAACGTGACATGGGTTTGGCAGATCACTACTAAATGTGGAATAGTGCGATCTTTTATTTCGTCTGAAGTTTTGGACCCACAATCCTTGCGCACTTCCCGCAGCTGCTTGATCCTCTCTGGGGAAAGCCCGAGCTCGATTATTACCAGCGAAACGTTCTTTCACGAAACGTCACTTCGATGAGGCTGATGAATCGACGGCAGTTCTGGGGCAATTCAAAGTCGCGGTGACGCAACAACAAAAGTGGATTTGCCCGTGAACGTCAACAGCAACCGTCACAGGTAATGTCAAAGCCCCGGATCGGTCGTGTTTTGCTCGATTTCACAAAACGTCATGATTAACTGTGCGTGTGGATCTTTGTGACGTACCGTTCGCCTTCTACTGTATGTCTTCTCGAGCGATCATCGTGTGCTGGTGGGCACCATCAGGCAAGGGTCGCACGTCCTGTATGTGTGTGCTCTCCTGAATCAGTTTGCTGAAGCTCCTCCAGAAGGCAGACTTTTCGCCTGTCATGACATAGGTTGTGTTTACAGCACTTTCTTATGCAACTTCTCTCCGCGAGCGCAGATCGCCGTCCTCAACCGGAGAGATGGGTTTCCGTCGCTGCTATCTGTAGCTCTCGGCTGCTAATTAATGGCGGCTCTGGCAACACTGCGCTACGCTTGTCGAGTACCAACGGCCAGAAATGCCAGAATAGGACTCGCTGGCATGACGAAGAATAGAGGCTGCGTCAAAGATGTCATGTATGATGCCCCTAGACTCTTCGAACCCCAAAAGTTCTTTCCAACCCCCGACATTGATCGGGACAGTGGAGCCACATATCCGGTCCTTCAAAGCGGCTCCTCATATCATCCACGCTCACTATCAAGCCATCTGGAAGGGTGCGCACGACACAAAGGGCCCGCTGGTAGCCTTTCATGGCCACGAATGAGCCGTCTTTTTTCAGCGGGGAACACCCGACTGACCAATGCCACCTGGGCAGGTGCTTGGTTTGGCCCATCAAAAACATCGGAGCTCTGGAGCCCTTGGTCCCTCTATCGCGCAGTTTCTGATCTCAAAAGGAAAATTGTCCGACTTGCAGCAAGTGTGAGCCTAGCCTCAGAGGTGCGACGCGCGTGTGCCAACGCGGATCGCATCTCAAGCGGACATACAATAGTGGTATACAAACGCGCGTTGCTTCTTCCTGTTAAACTGCCCGCCAAGCTCGTTCCGCCTCGGGCTCTTGAGCCCTTAGCCAAGATTTCAAGCGTGTTGCAAGTGCACGTAATACTACTACAGATCGAAGGGGAAACACTACGGATTGCCTAAATGAGGGGTTTCTCCAGACTGGGATTCATGCAAGTGTTGCTTGCGTAAAACACTACGTGGGCTCATCCTACTACCTTCCCGGTGCACCTTGGCACTCCAGGCAAGAGGGGAAAGTCAGTCAGCAATGTACTGTGCGACCGAAAAACACCCGCATTGTCGGGTGTTCACTGAATCCTCTCTGTGCTGCTCACGTGCTTTGTGCGATAGGCCATCGAAACGGGAAACGAGGGACGGGATGCGATGCGGGACTGGATTTCCGGGTTGGAGGACTAGGATGCCTCCCCTCGCTCACCCCATGATTCAACTGTGCTGCGTCACATCCATCGGTCCCGGTTTTTTTGCTGAGATCTCCCCATCCAACCCGCCGGGCTGGGACTGCGAGTGCTATGTTGTTCGCGGCCGCATCTATCACAGGATACAGATGGCCCATTGGGCGGGCTACAAATTTTTGCTCTGGATCGACACTGGTAAGCCCTAACAAGAGCGATGTTTCCAGGTAAAGTTGTTGCTCGAGTATGTACGAGTATGTAAAGGTTCATGCTCGCCTGGCCCGAGGCACGACATGTTCGTCCGATCCTCGAGTGAGCGTATTCCCTCCCACCTGGTCCGTCTGCTTCCTACTGGCAGAACCTTATCCGCCGCCGATCCCCCTGAATTCCCCTTCCCCAATCGAGGCTGGCCACCTAGGGGAGATCCCAACAGCTGACAAGTTTGACCAGCGAGAGAAACGGGATGTTCCTGTTGTTTTTTTGACTCGAATTGCTGGGATCATCGGCATGCCTGCCGAAAGTGCTGCATGATGATGCCCGCAGTAACGCGGCTGGGGACTGCGATACTCTGGCCAGCGGAGTCTAAGCCCAGTCCATCGCCGTCCAACCCGGACACGCCCACTGTGGATGGTGCTGCACGCACTCATCGTGGGCTGATCTGGTCCCCCAACCGGAGGCTCTCGGTACCAATCACGAGTGCGGCCTAAGCTCGCAAACGCGATCATCCGTCCTTTTTCCTTCTTCTTTGACCGATTCATCTGCCCATGTACGTACCTGCAGAGCTTTGACGTGGCAAGGCGCGCATGCATAGCGAAGCAGGCTATGCTAGCTTCACGCTCGTTTCGCACCCTTTCCCGGCTGGAGACGCTCGCCGCAAACCAGCCCCGCTTGCCACAATAGGACTGGTTGTTATCCGTCGAGCCCCGTTTCACTTTGCGGCGTTGCGCGGCTAACTAGCGCAGCCACACAACGTCGTGCCTTATCCGTGCTTTGCTTGCCCTGCTTAGGGCCCGATAAGGCATGAAGGGACGAGGCCCCGTTGGTGGGACAAAGCGTTGTCCTATCTGCCTATAGTCTACACGGTGTCCGGAGTAGTGTACTTCGCACGAACTTCAGAACAAAGCGGCCTGGGGAGAAATGCAAACCCTCCCCCCCCCCCTTCCACCCCCAGGGTCCTGTCGCAGGAACTGTCCGTGGCCCGCTGTCGGGCATGATGCGCCGGCTTTTTTGTCGATCACAGGCGCCAGAAGGGGATGTGTCGGGGTCTCGCAGAGTCCTCGCAGGGTTTCGCAGGGTTTCGCAACCTTCCATCCTCGTGAAAGCTCTCCCGGCCGTCTTGCCACAACGGGGGTTAGGTGAAATGGGACGTGGCGCGCTTGGGATGGACGAATGAATGCATATATATGCGCACGGTGTGGGTGAGACGTGAGGCATACTTGTTTTGATAGTGCTCTTGCGGGGCACAACGTTCCCTTGACAACGTCCTTGTGGGCTTTGTAAAGCCCTGGGGGGGGCTCCCCCGGCGCGGAATTCGCTGCGTCAAGACACAAGCCACTTCGGCGCGGGTTCGCTGTTGACTGGCATGCTGGTGACGAGGTGGATGGTTTGAGGTGACAATAGGGGGCAGGCAGTCGCAAGAGGAAAGCTACGTGTGCATTACACACTCGGCGTGCTAGGGACTTAGGGGGCAGGTCGACTCAGAGATATTCGACACAGGACAGTTAAATCGTTTTAAGTTGGTTGATTGACTACGTAGGTACTTAAGTACTCAAGTCTATGAACAGTGCCTATGTACCGTCTAGTCTTGGTTGTTGCAAGGGCGGGGCCTCATTGATAAGTGACCTTGATGTATGACGAGTTGGTTGGACAGTTCGCTAGTAGGACTTCACTCCTCGTCCTCTTCAGAACCAGAGCCGTCCTCAGACGTATCCTCGTCTGAGTCTGAGCCCTCCTCTTCCTCATCGTCTTCGGGGTCTTCTTTGCCATCCTCATCGTCTCCCTCTAGACCGTAGGCGTCGTAGAAGTCCGAAAGGGACCGGACCTGAGTCTTGTATCCCATGTTCTTGAATGCCTTGTCCATATTCTGTAGATCCCGTCAACGTGCGCTCTCGAATGTCTGATATGGTGGAGGGGAAATGAGAAGAACATACCTCTTGCATTATTGGCGCGCAAGTCACGACAACGTTGCTCGTGCCAGGCTGGAAGACAGGCAGGATCAGCTCGCCCATGACCTCCTTGATCTCGTCGCCCGTCACGTTGCGCACCTGCGCGAGGATCTTCTTGGTCCAGGCCGGGTCGAGGCCCCTGACCACGCCGAGGATGTAGTTCTGCTGCGCCGCGTATGACATGGTGGCCTGCTCGTCGGCGAAGCTCGACACGATGCTGCTGACGGCGCCCTCGACGAGGTGCTTGTCCAGCGGGACCTCACCCGACGCGATCTTGGCGACCGTCTCCCTCGATGTATCGATGGCCTTGCTCGAGTCCGGAGACCGGTACACGCGGTACTGCAGGAACCCCCAGTCCATCTCCCGGCTGAAGTGCGTCCCGTACGCGAGCCCGCTGCCGCGCACAGCGTTCCAGAGCGGGCCCTCGACCGCCTCGAGATACCCTATGGCGACGAGCATGGCGGGGATACGCGGGTCCTCGTACGAGGTGAGGCCCTTGGTCGTGCTGACGCTGTAGGACGTGTCGAGGGTGGTCATGGGGATGACCACGGTGCCGGTGTTGCCGGGCGCCTGGCCCTCCTCGTTGAGCATGGTGTGCGTCTTGATGATGGGCTGAAGGTCCTTGTCCGTTCCATCGCTGCCGAATGACTTGGTGAGAACGTCCCAGGACTGGACGGGCTCGCCGAGCTTGGCTATGTCGGAAATGACCAGCACCCGGACGTTGTGGAAGGAGAAGAGGAGCTTGCGGAGCTGCTCAAACATGTCCAGGACCTTCTGGGGTTCCTTCTGCAGCAGCTTCTTCAGCCGGCGGAGGTAGACGGCTCTGACAAGCGTCCTCTTCGTCATTGGGTACCACTCTTTCTTTAGGTGCACTGCCCAGTCGACTTCGAGAGACATGGCCCTCCCATCTCGTTTGGCCTCAGGGATGTCTGCCAGTGCCTTTGATATACACGCCTTGATCCTCCTAATGTCGAAGACGCTGTCGAACATGAGCGTTCGTGTCCATTCAATGATCGTTCCGTATTTCTCCGGCTCAAGCTGGAAACTGATCAGCATGCTCTCGGGGTCGTAGATCTTGCCCCCGCCATTGAGGGTGTAGCTGATGGTATCCTTTTCAAGCTCCATAACCACCTCTTCGAAGTCGATCAGTTTGCCATCGCGGTTGATTGGCGTGTTGAAGAAGTTGTCGATGAAAATGGAAAGAAGTGGCTTGAGCTCCACGGGCACCTGCGACGTCCCAATGTGCACTGAGATGTTGACGAAGTTGCTCGGCACGTCCTCGAATTGGATAAAAAGCGGTAAACCTGGCTTGGCAGCATCAATCACTTTTTGAGCCGCGTTGTTGCTCAACCCGATGTCTTTCGCCCTCCCAGACCTCGCAGTGCTCGATTCGATGAAGTGGATGGATTCAGTGCCTGGTACTGGCCACTGGTCGATGAAGGATCCGGGGATCACGACATCGTTCTTTGCCTTGGCTGCTTCGACTCTCTCTCCGAGCTTCTTCAATCCGTCGGGTCCCAGTTCCTCTTTTCTCTTGGCAACACGATCCTCCTCTGCCTGCTTCAATTTGGTCGCCAGAGCCATTGAGGGTTTCCCAAGTGTAGAGATATGGTGGACATCAACGAGCCACTTTCTCAGGAATGCCTTCCATTGTTCCTCTGTCCATTGACCGAGGACATCGTATTCCTGCAGTGTGCGCAGCTCGCTGAGGGTTGAACCGTCACGCTTACCGAATAGGTAGTCCGTGATGATGTTGTTCGAGTAGAATTGCTCAGAACTCTCCGCCTGGAATTTGATAAGTCTTTCTTCTCGGCTGATGCACTCTTTCATGTAGGTCATGTCAAGTGGCTTAGATGCGACCTCCTTCAGCAGCTCGTGCAGCCTCTTTTCGACAAACTCGAGCTTCTCGGTTGCAACGCCTGTGGGCTGGAACCATATAGTAGTATTGGGCCTGCTATCCCACCAGTATGAGACAGAGCTGGCGAGCTCCTCCTTCTCGACCATGACGTTCTCTAGGACTGAGACTGACGAGCCGCAGAGGTAAGTCATCAGTATGTTTAGAGCAGATGTCTCAATCAAGTTGGTGCAGTTGGGTCCGAAGAAGGCAATGGCAATGTCGCCTGTTGATTCGTCCTCCTCGGGGAATTCAACTGTCTCGACGATGGTTTCTTTTATGGGCGGTGGCTGGGGAGAGTCTATCCAAGGCCTATTTCGAAGTCAGACTAAACGAGCCCCAGAGAGTGTGGATCAATAGTATGACAGGGCTTACCGTCTGAATGGAGAATCCAGTGGAGGTATGGAGTCTTTTATGCTCTCCTCAAACTCGTCCAGGATCTCGAGCAAGTTTTCATGATTCGTCTCTCCGACGATAATAACCGCCAAATTTCGAGGCTGGTACATTTCCTTGTGGAATTCGCGAATCCGCTCAGGAGTCAATGCGCGAAGTGCTTCCATCATGCCACCGGTCTCGTAACGGAACCCGACATTCTCGGGGTAGAGGAGCCGCCGTGCGCGAAGATCCATCAGCTCGGTCATGCTGTACTGCAGAGCCTGCATCTCAGAATACACCACGCCTGCGTCGTTGCCCTCGCCATCCACATGATGGACCTCGGTGATACAGGCCTCATCTGTGATATTGGGGAGGATGACGTGCTCCAGGTAGACGGGCAGGATCTGGGCGAAGCCGTCCCAACCCGCGGTCTCCAGGGTGTATGCCGTATGATCAACAGCTGTCCAGGCATTTGTATTGGAGTACGCCCTTGAGGCCAGCTTGTCTAGGAGGCCTTTGTACTGGTAGCTCCTCGAACCCATGAACACAAGGTGCTCGAGTGTGTGTGGGGCTCCGGAGTCATCGAATATCTCGGTGGCCAGGGTGAAGTAGCCGTTGATCTTGGGCCCTTCTCTGTCGGCCACGATGACCTGCATGCCACTACGCTCCGACTCATACTGAGTTATCGTGGTGGGAGCATAGTCAGTCTTGAAGCTCTGCACCTTTCGAAAGCGCGGCTGTTTAGTAGGTGCCATTTTGAGGGCTGTGACTGATCGGAAAACACGCTTTATGACCCTGCCAAGTATGTCAGAATGGAAAATCCACCATGCCAGTGGATTTTATATAGTGAGCTCAAGTGCTACATATGTGCTCGATAGGGGACAGGAGACAAGCTGGGCAAAGATGGAGTGGGCAACTCGGTGTCTAAAGGGAACTTAATATATCCCAAGAGTTACGAGAATGCTGCACTAGTGGGCGTCACCTCATGGTCCCCAATGTTTGTTGGCGGACCATACAGCTGCACTGGGACCATCTGAGGAGCCTGCAGCAAACGACGCAGTGGCACTTGCAATCTCTGACAGTTGCAAAGAGACCCGTGTGAGACCATCGGTATCGGTAACAACCGTAATGAGGTATTAAGTATATGTCCTTTGGGTCTTGCAGATAAAGTTTACCTGCCCAACCTCAAGGCCAATTGGCACGCAGTCTGTTGCGACTAGTAAACACACCTAGTCCAAGCTCGTAGTGTGCGGTGGGACGGCCAGGTGGCTGGCTTCCTGTTGCTCATCGACAGGAAGCAAAAGACGAAGCGCAACCTGTTGAGACGCAAGGCAGGGAAGGGCTGCATGTGAGGCAACACAACAGGCTCGGACAGAAAGCAGATGGACAGATAGATAAACAGATGCGCAGTGGACACGGCTAGCCCAGAAAAAGGTTGGGGTAGGTCGATTGCGGTCTGGAGCATGCAACAAACAGCATTGGCTTACATACTTGAGTAACTGGTTCCTCTCGTGGGGTGGGAGTGGCTCGTTGGCCGGCCTGACAGCGTCGCCGTGTCACCAAGAAGACGCCAGTGGGAGACCGAGTGAGGGTGTGAGAGAGGAGCACGGAGCAGAGATACCGGATTCAGCTATGGCGGGGCTGAGACTTGGACCGAAATAAACGAGTCCCGGATGTGGAAGAGGAGCAAAAGGCGGCTGAGATGCCGGTCCAAGATCTTGCCAGATCAAAGGGTGGTTGGTGGTCGAAACACCAGGATGACTGTCGGGATTTTAGACGTGGCGGGTGGCTGGGAAGGCGGACGGATGAGAGACACGACGAGCGTGTTAGACGTTGGATGTTGATATCCAAGAAGTCGTCGAGTTAAGTCACGGTCAGTAAGCCACACAGGTTCTCGCCTTGAGTGTGCTTGTTTAATTCGAGGCCCCTTGAATTTGGAGGACCCCACATCCGTCGATAATCGATACCGCGGCGTCATCAACGGAGCTTGCAAGAGGTAGTCTATGTTCCTTGGTACTTAATCAGTACGTCCTCCGTACTCAGATAGGCTCGCGGGTTCCAGCAGCGTCCAGGTTAATAAGCACGGACCGCCCAAGGATTCTCTCACAACAAGGCAGGGGAGCTCTGTGTCTATCTAATAAAGTGTTGACATTTCAACGATCTGACCAACCTACTTAAGTAGGTAACCACTCACTGTGCGGTGGAATTCTACGCCGCTTTTGAGCTCCAATTCTTTCACGAGTGGTCTTGTTGTCATGTTCCTTGCATCAATCCCGGTGGAAATTACATTATCCGTGCTGTTGCCCCGGCGCGATTGTTGCAACCTGGCGTTTCCCACCCTAGAAGCTCCCGTCCCTGTTTCTTGCGACCGCAATCACGAGCCATCCACTTAGGGCGCATCTGAACAATGAGTGCGACAGAGCCCGTAGGTGCTGTCGGACGGGCACTTGTCGATTTCACAGTCGATGGCGCCTTTCCAGAGGAAGATGTCTCGACTCTGAAGCTGAGCTCAGAGGAGCTATCCCCAGCCGTCAAAGCTCTGGCCGAGGCCAAGGCCAAACTTGAGGTGTGTTTTCGAGGATGCCTGGCCCTTCGAGACGGCTGCCCTTAACCAAAAGAACAGGACGAGATCCACTCAATCAACCAAGAGACCGCCCCCGATGTGTCTTCTTGGATGGCCAACGCCCAGTCCGTACAAGACGACATCAACCGCTCCAAACGACTCGCCAACGACATTGTGCGCCAGGCCGAAGAACCAGTCCTCTCCGGGGCTGCAATACACGAGGCAGAAGACAGGTTCATCTTCCTGCAGTCCGAGCTCGCGTACAACCAGCGTGTGCACGAGGCGCTCAAGGGCATAAGAGATGTCAACCAGATTCTGGATCAAGTGGAGAAAGCGCGCGACGAGTGCAGGATCCTTGATGCTCTCCGACTACTAGAGCGGTCATGGGCAGCTCTGGATGCGCTTCCGGCGGGGCAGGGTGTCAGGATAAGGAGGCTGTTGGACCTGCGCGCCTTTGAGCTCAAATCGAACGTCCATGACGTCTTCGAACACGTATGGAATACCCTGATGAAAGTGGACACTGCAACTAGGACCATATACTTTTCGGCGGAAGCAGAGAACGAAGGTATGGGGCTTTCGGACGCCGTGATTGGTCTCCAAGCCTACAAGGAAGTCGACCAGCGCATGTCACAGCTGTGGCACAACATTGACCAGGCTGTTGTGGGCCCTCGCATGGATATGGATCACTCAGGCGCACCAGGCATCGTCGTGGAAGGTGATATACTGCGAGCTGAGGGCCAAGCCGACAAGTCAATCGACTCCCTCTTCAGAGACTTGGACCGGCTCTTTTCCTACTTTGCAGCAAGGTTGCCTCAAGAGTTGATTGATTCGCTCTCTGCTCTGATGATGCCGGAGGTCGTATCTCGGATCATTTCAGTGTGGTTAGACTCGGCTGTGCCAGCGTCTTTACAAGAAATGGACAAATTTGAGGCGGTCATGGCGACCGCGAGGCTTTTTTGCGCAAGGCTTGAGGAGCTGAAATTTTCTGGTTTCAATGAGCTACAAGACTGGGTCGAGAATGCGCCCAGGGTATGGCTTGCGAAGTGTCGGGAAACTGCACTCGACGCAGTCCGCACCCGCCTGTCAGAGGGACTAGGCTCTCCCAAGCAGGTTGAGAGGGTCGAGAAGCAGATGGTGTCTCGCGCAGAAGGCCAAGGTCTTGCTTCCGCTCCAGCCGCAGCAGCAGCCGCAGCAGCCGACGATGACGACTGGGGTGCTGCGTGGGACGACGAAGCAGACCAAGCTGGCGACCAAGCTAGAGGGCCAGAGCAAGTCAACAAGACTGAAGCAGCAGCCGCAGGGGCTGAGGAAGATGGAGCTGATGCCTGGGGATGGGGTGAAGATGGCGAAGAGGGCGGTGATACCCAAGAAGGTGCTGAAGCACAGCCCAATCAGCAAAATAACGCGGATGCTGATGACGACGCTGGTGATGCTTGGGGATGGGGAGTAGAAGACGCTCCTCGGGAACAACCAGATCGCAGTGCCGCAAGGCGACCTTCAACTGCACCAGCTGCCCCCGAGCAAAGGGAGATGACACTGAAGGAGACGTATAACATTTCGTCCATGCCGGAGCCGGTCCTCCAACTAATATTCGCCATACTGGAAGACGGCGCGACGTTGACCCAATCAGGGTAAGTGGCCCGAGCATTGCGTCCCTGTCCAAGCTGACTCCATTCAGCAACGAAAGTAGCCCCGTGGCCACAGCCGCAGCAGGTCTATTTACCCTACCGACCTTAGCACTGGCCATGTTTAGAGCCGTCGGGCCATACTATTATGCCCTGGATATTGGTGGCAACATGTAAGTCGAACCAGCCCACGTCTGGTCGATATGTGCTGACCTCCAAGGTTCCTCTACAATGATGCAAAATATCTCGCAGAAAGATTGGGCGACTTTGCAGCGGCATGGAAAAAGCGTGATAACTTGAGTACAAGAGCACAAAATTCTCTTCGTTTAGACAACGACGTCAAGACGCTGCAGAAATTTGCTGCTCGAGCGTACGGAAACGAAATGGGTATCCAGAAGACAGTATTGAGGGATCTTCTTGGTGGCGAACAAAGCCTGCTCCAGCAGGACGATATTGACAGCTGCGTGGACGCAACTGTGTCCCGTGTGCGATCCATGGCCATAACCTGGGAAACCATCCTCACCAGGTCGGCGTGGTATCAGGCCGTCGGCTCGTTAGTCGACTCCATCTCGCTGAAGCTCATCGCAGACGTGATGGAAGCACCGTCCGTCAGCCAAGATGACGCATACAACATGGCGAAGCTGATCGCAACCATCACCGAGCTCGACGACCTGTTCCTCCCAAGCCGCGTCACGGGGAAGCGCCCGGAAAAGCCAGAGGAGGAGATACCGCAGACGACGCAGTACGCAGCGTCCTGGATGCGGCTAAAGTACCTTAGTGAGGTGCTGCAGTCTAACCTGAGAGACGTGCGCTTCCTCTGGATGGAGAGCGAGTTGAGCCTCTACTTCACAGTGGATGAGGTCGTGGACCTGATTAACCTCAGCTTTGAGGATAACGCGAGGACGAGGGAGACGATCCGGGAGATCAGGAGCAATCCACAACCACGCCAGGATGAGCACGACGAATGGTGATTGGCGAGGCTTGTCTTATAGCTTGGTGCACGTCTTTGATTGAATACCAAGCCCCTGTAGGACAAAGGGTATCTATATTGCATACCATACGTTCGTCCTCTTCCTCGTCTCACAGAACCACCTCGAACTCCTCACACACCGCTTCCCTGGGCCCAGGTGAGCCTTTTTAGACAGAGTGCTACACTTCAGCTTCCAGCCAAGCGTTTCCGGGCCTACATCCCAACATCTCTCTACGTCTTCCGACGCACTACCACCTTCGAAGTCGATGATTTTTAGCTCTGCAAAAGATCTGGTGGTCGCGCCGGCGGATCGGCCTGGGGTCTTCGCAAAGTCGATGCCACCGAGTGACACAAGAGGTACACCCTTGCCTGAGCGGCTGGTTGTCGTGTATATCTCCCTGCCGTGAGGGCTGCATCTAAAGTGGCCACAATCACAAGGCTCCTTCAGGTTGCCAATCTTGACCATGGTGAGCGATTTCAGCCCCGTCATGAAATCCGGGATATCCGGATAATCCCTTAGGCCTTGCATCTAAGAACGGGCATGTTAGCTAGCGCCTCAAGAAGTGCGAACCATGGCTTCATCAGAGCAGCCGTGTGGGCAGAGGACTCCAAGGAAGTCTACTTTGGTGGGTGGGTGGGGGGTGGTACGTACAAAGCGTCCACACGCCACAACCCTCTGGATGTTCTCTACATCAGGTGTGTTTGCCCATGCGCCGACCATCGCCCTGGCAACCCAATTATCCCAAGGTCGAAAGATGTCGGTGGAACCCCTCAGGCCAAAATAGATGTGGTTAGCACGCGCGCCGGATCCTATCACAACGTCATCTTGGTCGAAATTTATGTACTGCCACACAACGCATCAGTAAATGGCCACGGTTGGTTATTCGCCATGAATAAAATACAATGGAAGAACAAAATGAAAGAGGGGGGGGCTCTTACCACTGCAGCCGGGAACCCAGCACACCCAAACGAGGGCCGCCATGTCTTCAGCGCGACCTGGCGCGCCTCCCAGCTCACAGACAAGAGTGGCGGCGGCGGCGTTGGCGACGTCCAGAGGGGCCGGCGGCGGTCTTCGGCTTGCTCGGGGTCACCATGGGCCCTAGAATCCCAGCAAAGTTTCAAGCAGTCGCCGAGGCTGTTGCAGGGCGGGTTGAGCACCACATATCGTTTTTCCCGCGCGGCCGCCTCCCAGATCTGGAGGCGCAGCTCCGGGGGGAGGTCTGGGAAGAGGTGGAACTGCGTCGCGACGGCGGTCTCGTGTTTCTCTTCCGGGCCATCTTGTGTCACGGCTGCTTCTCGGTTGTCCAGCTCTAGAGGTTCGTCTTGGGGGGCTCGGCCATCCACCGAAGTGTACATTTCCCGCCATGTTTTCATGAGCTGCTGCTGCAGGAAGATGAGCCCGCCGCAGGTCCAGTTAGGACATGTTCGTCGGCCCATTTTGGAAACGGCGACGAGTCTTCTCTTGTTTCTGGGATCGGTTTATGTGAAATGAAGGTTTAGACGACCAGCTTTGCCGGACGATCAGGAAAGGATGGTCAAGCACGCCTAGGTTCTGCTTGGTGAGGTTGAAATTATCGTGGGCAAGCGACGTTATTGATTCAGATTGATAGGCGCACAGGTATTGTGAAACTGATCAATTGATACCGACTGAGGGCCTGGTGTATTAAGAAAACGATCAATGGATTGTTATGAGGGTATGAGGATAAGATTCGAGGGAAGCTGAGCGAGGGCACCTGGGAGCAAGCCCAGTTGAGGTATTCAAGATTTCTCCCAATTAATTAGTAAATTATAAGTAGTGGGAAGATAGTCGCCAGTCGAGGTTACTACTGTAAGGGCCCAACTTTTAGCATTCTAATCAATACATACCTAGGTAAGTAGTGCATACACTTGATTGCCTAGGTCCTTTTAGACTCACCAACCACCGCTAGAATACTAAAAAAAACCATCTTAGATATAAGTTAGGAGTAGATACCTAGGTAGTCTAAAGACTAAAGTTCTGCACTACAGGCTCTAGTTAGGGCTTAGGACGTGAGGTCGTACAGTACCTACCTAGGGTAGGTAGGTACATATCAATGATGTAGCTACATGCATTCTATTCTCATGGTGGTAGAATGTAGCAAAGGCGTGGCGGAAGGAATCAAAACGCAAGGTGGATGGGGCAGCTTGACAGGTACAAAAAGAATTCGTACTATCCGAAATAAGACGCTGATCAGTAAGATAATTTTCGAGAATGGGCAGCATTTGCTCTGTTGTCCGCAACGCGGCCATAGTATATGCGCCCCTTCAATATTCCCTTTCCATAGAGGACAGCATCCTATAGGACATTATCCTAGAGACCAGCCTCCCGTGGGATCATACAATATAGAATAAAGTTTTATGGGACAACAATTCAGAGCCAAAATAAGCCATAGTGGCAATATTATGCAATTGTTTAAAGACGTTGCACTATCATGGTAAAAGTATGTGTGATTAGGTTACCCGCTACTTAAATAGACTTTCTCATCCCAGCACTCACTTCTGTCATTATAGGTTGAGGTTGAGCCGTAATTGCACCGCGCGAGCTCGGCTTAGAGTTATGAGTAGCTAAGAGTAGTGAGCCGCTGTTTAAACAATTATTTTGCGCAGCGGTTTAGATAATCGAGCCGGTTTTTTGGTGTTGAGCGTTCCGTGTATTATAAGCGGCGCAGAAGCGGCTCAGAGTACCTGAGCGGCTCAGCAATTTGAGCGGCTTAGAGTCTGAAGGAAGGGAGCCGGATGTCTAATACTCTGTATTGGTGCGAAATAACTAATGCACAATAGGCACTGCAGGTGGTCCAAATTTGTATGCTGTCCTTGACCCAAGGGAAGACAAGCATGGAGGCCGAAGGAAGGTTCAAGACATGGATTGAGCGAAAGCACAAGCATGATGAACCAGACTGCCATCGCTGGATGTCCTCAATCGGACAACGGTTTCTATTAATACCAATTGAATTACATGCTAATCTATACCGGTAGGACCTCCAGCACGCCGTTTGCCCTTAAAAAAAGAAGTAGGATATCATAGAATGTCGTGGATCAGCTGAATCATCAAGCGTCTTTTTTTTTTACCGAGACGCCTCGAAAAACAACCCAGACCTAATGAGAATCAGAAAAGGCCCGTAGGGAAGCCCATGTTTGCGAAGAGTCTCGTAGTTGGGGACGGTACGTTGCTATCGAAAGCTCGGAAGTCTCGCAGGTACGAAGTCATCGGCGGCACCGTCGACCTGGTGAGCCGCCACACCTTGGAATGGCGTGTCGTGCGGCTGTCTATTATCGTCTCTTGCAATTGACCCCGTCTCTTCTTCAGGATCCCACTCTTCTGAGCCCTGCCTCAGCCCGTGGCTCTGGGGCTCCGGTATCTCATCCACAGCCAACATCGAGCTCTTCGCCCAGGCCTCAGCCTCGCCCGTGTCAAACGTCTCGCTCGCGGATAGGCCTCTCTTTCGGGCCAGCTCGGTCGCTACTTCCCTCTTGCGGGCCACTTCCTGGTCCTCTTCCCTCTCGGCTTCTGCCTCCTCGCGCTGGAGGTCCTCCAAAGACGCCTCGATGATGGAGTGGATCGAGCTCTCCATGGCTTGCATGGAGCCGTGAGAGCTCTTCCTCGCCCTTAGCGACGAGTTTGATGTGCTGGATGATAGTGTCGTGGAGGATACGTTCCTCGATGCCGGCCTCTTGCCCTTGCTGCTTCTTGTCCTGTGGCTGGACCGATCGTCCACCCTGTTCAGGTTCATCGCAAACTCGTCGTCCAGCGGGATCGCGTCCTCCTGCCCTTCGCCGTCGCTGGGGAACAGGTCCCCCCTGGACCTGTACGAGTCTGATGTGTCGCCGGAGCCTGCCGTCCCACTGCGTTTTCTCATCTGTGCTGTGACCGCGGGGTGTGTGTCCCCGTCATCGTCGTAGCCCAGTAATGGCTGGTGCTCATCCGGATGTGTTGCCGCCCCGGGGTGGTCCTGCAGGAACGCCGCACTAGGCTTGTATCGTAATGTCCCCCCGATCTTCCACGGAAGTCTCCCCAGGAACCCAAGAGGTGCAGTGCTAGGTATGATAGTCGGGTCCTCCTCCTCGTTGGTCTTCCTCCTGCCGCCCCTCGTCCCGTAGCTCATCCCCCTCTTGCGCCGCGGCTGGTCCACCACCTCGGGCGCGAGACTTCCCTTCCTGGAGCTCGCGCCGGAGCCGCCAATCAACCTGTCCCAGTCGTCGCCCCTGGAGCTCCCGCCGCCGCCCGCGCCCCAGCCCCCAAGGATGCCTCCGCCGCCGCCGCCGCCACCCGTGGCCAGCGCCTCGTCGTCATCGTCCCAGTCGTCGTAGAAGTCGAATGTGTACTCTGCCCTGGCGTCATAGTCACCGCGGCCCCTCGCCCGGGCGCGTCGCGCGCGGTCCTCACGATCCCCAAAACAGGGCACGGTGCACGACTCGAGCGAGTGGCCGATCGCGCCGAGACACGGGTTGATGTAGCGGTGCTGAAAGGTCCAGATGCCCTCGGCAGCCGTCTCGGTGACGGTCTCGGCGTTGTGGGAGATCTGGTTCCAGCGCTGGCGGAGGCGGGGGTCCTCGAGGAAGGCCATCGTTGGCTCAACTCGGCGGGTTGGGCAGCACCTGCAGCTCGGGTCGGGCCGTGGAGAAGGAGGATGTGTTGCACCGGGAGGGAGGCGGGCTGGCTGGCTGCTCGTCGCAGCGGTGTCGCGTGGGGTCTGTCAGCT
>MAVT02000161.1:0-16130 GCA_001702395.2 Diaporthe helianthi | reverse complement strand
CGGGGGGGGGGGAGCGGTTGGCGACGTCCGTAAACCGTAGGGAGTGAGAGGAGAAGAGGCTGCCCCGTGGGGATTGTGAGTGTGCGTGTGACTGTCAAGACAGCCGGGTCGGAGGGTGTGCCCGAGCCTTCGAAATTGCCTCGGGCGCTGAGTCGCAAATGATGGTAGTTGTGATAAGTTAATACTGTGTGTACAGCGTACCGTAGGGCAGGTAGCAAGGATTGAAACGGCCCAGCCCGCCCAACCGTGTGCTTGACGATGACGTATGGTGCTAGCGTCGGAACAAAGACGGTCGCTGCTCGGCGCTAGGAAAGAAGAGCAATTCGGGACATTGATTTGATCCAGGCATCGATCGCGTGCACTTGGGAGATAGGCCTAATCAGGAGAGACCTCGGCCAGGTGTGTCGAACAATGAGAAGGACGGAGGTTGACGAGAAACTGGTAACCCGAGACGGAAGAACACACGTCCAATTGTTTCAGTCTCACCACATTTGGGGGCTCAGGGTCGCAGGCTGGCGGCTGCTCACTCTTTCCACTTATTTCCTACCTAGGCACTTTGGGGCTGGGACGAACAGGCATTCTTTATGCAGGGCCCAACACAAGGTGCCACATGCGAGCTCCTCCCAGCGGGGAAGCTCCTCGTCTGCGGACCGAGCACCGCTGTGGACCTCTGCCGCAACTTTCGGTGTGCAAGAGCGCTTGGACTGTGTTGCATTACTTTCAAGTATGTATGTAGTCAGCCTATGTGGCTACCCTAGGGTAGCTCACTTGCAAGCGAACCAACAGCTGAAATATGAACGAGGCTGACAACATCGGCGGTAAATTGGAACCCTGCAACCCCTCACCTACATTTCTCTTACTCAGGCTGCCGTGCCGACATTACCGAGTCATTCATATCTTGGAAGGCTGCTGAGGTGGTAGTGGTGGTTGGGATCGACGTTGTTCAAGACAAGCTCGAGGACGCGCCGCAAAACCGTTCTACATATTGGTCCGGTCGGTGTGACCAACGTCTGTTGTCTCATTGAACGACTATCTATCCTACAACGTTCAGAGCTTGGCCAGATGATGCTATTGTTGTCCTATGCAACTCGAGGAGCCGGCATTGGTGAACTTCTGAGGGGCCCGACGGACCTAGTTCCTGTACGAGTACATTGTGATAACCTGACGTCTAGAAGTACCTGTTGCAGGGATAACGCGTAGGCGGGCCACTTGACCCATCGTGAGGGACCGGCAAGCGGGACTCACAAGTACACACACGAACCACCGGGCTCCGTGAAAACGAGGTGGTCGCTCCAGCTCTGAACAGAGGATAAGGGCCATTCCGGGGAAGGGGCGCGGGCTCAGCGCCGTCCGAAGCGCAGCCGGAGCCAGGAAGAACGGAAGGGATTCGGGAAACAGCACAGCGGGGCGGAATAGTGCTCCTCCTAGTGATTACTCCCGTTAGTCGTCGCCGGAGGAGGAGGGCGCTCGGGACCGAATGGTTGAGGCTGGTGCTGCGACTCAGTCGGTTTGGGCGGTCCTTCGTCCTCGGTCTCCTCGTCATCCTCTTCGTAGTCCTCCTCGCCCTCTTCACTGACCTCGTCGCCTTCCTCGTACTCGTCTTCCTCGTACTCGCTCTCCTCCCCATCCACCTCGCCCTCCGCGTAGCAGCTCTCCACAGTGCCCTGCATGCCCTGTGGTATGCCCCTTCCTTGCTGCTGCATCTGCGTGATGATGCTCTTGAGCTTCTCGTTGTTCTTCTTCTGGTCCTCGATGTCTTTCATATGCTTGTTCCGCTCATCCGCCATTTTGAAGATGTTCTGGTTCATCTTCTCGTGTTTCCGTTTCAAATTCTCGTTCTCCTTCTCGAGGCGTTTTGTCTTCTTAGACATGTCCTCCATCTCCTTCCGGAATGTCAGGAAGAGGTCGTTGCTGTTGTTCAGCGTGTCCTCCACCTGCTTGAACTTGTCGACGTACACGTTGAGCTGATTCCTCAGCTCTGCCTCGGTTTTGGAGAAGGTTTGCACCTGCGCGTTGAGTTGCCGAGCCCTCGTCGCCTCCGCCTCGGCGTTCTTCTTCTCCTTGTCGTACTTTGACAGGTTGAACTGCAATTCGAGCTCCTTGGTCCGCATGAGCGAGTGGAAGTGCAGCTCCCGCAGCTCATACTGGTCGATGAGACTCTTGAACCGGGACTTGAACCTGCAAAACATGAGACACAGTCCAAAATCGCCAGGATGGGACACACGCACAGCTCTTCCAGGTCCATATCCACCACTTGCTTCCGCGGGTTGTCCTTCTCCTCTTGGTAGTCATCCAGCGTCTGTAACAGGGCGCTGTACTTCTCGTCCCAAGTCGTCTCGTTACGTCGTTGAGTATCCGAGAGCGTCTTGTTCTCATTCTAGCCGCGGTGTCAGCCAAGCCCTCGCCGAGCTGGGCGCACGAGCCATTATGCAGCAGCAAATACCTTGAGCTTGTTATTCTCCTTTTGAAGTTCTCGGCAGAGCTTTTCCAGCTTCTCTCGGAGCCCAGTGTTCTTGGTGAGCTCATTCCTGGCGTGGTCCTTCTCCTTTTGGAGTTGGTCCGCCCGCTTCTTGTTCTTGATACTCTCCCGCTCGTGACGCTTCATCTCGGACAGAAGATCGTAGCACCGTTTCTGAAGGTGGTCGATTTTTTGAATGTCGTTCATTTTTGACACCTGGGCATTGAGCTCACGATTCGCCTTGCGCACCTCCCGCTCTACATTGGCCGTCCATAAGTTAGCGAGGCTGTCCCTGAGTAGCACAATTGAAATCCATAGCCACTGGACTAATTCCTTTCGCACCATGCGCCGCTGGCCACTCCCTCTACTCCACGGGATGCCGATGCTTCAATCTCAAAGGGCAGACTCGGACAGCAAGACTGACACCAAGTACCGTCTGAAGTTCCTACCCCACCACAGTCCGCGTGCCTTACGCTGCCTCTTGGATCGACCTATTTCCAGCCCTCGTGACGCCGTGGACAGGGGAATAACACGCACCAATCTCAGCCTCTTGGTCCTTCTCGCCTGCAGCATCGTGTTCGAGTTGCGATATGCGCTGTGCTACGAGTTTGGAGGCTTCATTCGAGTCCAAGGCCTTCTTCGCCTTGCGGTCTTTCTTGCTGGGCGTGCCGGCAGCCGGGGGCGCTGGGGGCGGTCGGGGGTCATTGTGGACGTGGGTTCCGTTAAGAGCGGGAGCCTCTTCGTGGGCCTGGCCGATCGGGATATTCGCTCGAGGTGTGAGGGGCGCAGTGGATGTCATTGTGCAGAGGTCAGAGGGGACCCAGGATCTGGGGGCCCTTTGGCGCTACAACAATGTCGGGGACCAAACTATGTTGTTCCAGTGGAATGCTTAGTGTGACATTGGCAGGCGGTGTCGGCCGACGGCGTGTTCCCTGTGCAGTTTGATCTGATTGTGGTGCTTCTTGTTGTTGTCATGTGTTTAGGTTTTTTTTTGTTTGTAAATTGAGGTTGAGGTTGGTCAGCGGTGATGGGGTCGCAGAGACTAGCGAGCGATAGGGCACGGACTGGGTGCGGTGCAGTACTGTGCAGTGCAGTGGGAGTGCAAAGTGGAAGAGAGAAGCACAGCACGGCACAGGTGCTCATACCCGCCTGGGAACCTACCTGCCTATGATCGAATTCCTCTACGTCAGCAGGGGTTGAGCTGGCAGGGGCAATCCCAAGTTTACAGCAGATATATTGCCTTTTGCCCCTCCCTGGCTTGCCTGTTAGTGTGGCGGTTGTTTGTCTTGTCTGCTTTCTTTAGAAGACAGCCAAGGCAGCCGTCTGGTCTGGTCAATGGAGAGGCAAGACAAGTTGCTTCATGAGGTGTCTCTTTGACCACACACCTACAGGAATACCACCATTTCATTCATCTGCAGCATACACATGAAATCAGTGACCAGTTCTTTTCTCTAGCGCAAATGCAACATGAGCCCGTGAACCCTTCTGAACAGAGCACAGTACCTGAGCTCACCACCTGAGCTGGCCGTGTGAAAGCCGAATGAGCACATTGCACCAGCCAGGCACAGCACATCTTCGGGCCCGTTGCCCGCTTCCGTGCCGTACCTACCGTAACGCAACGTAACGCAACCCGTCCCCGAATTGGCGGAAGAACCGGCATGTCAGCCTGCCCAAAAGGGTTCTTTTCTTGATCACAACTCCGCTCTAACTTGCTGGGGTTCTGTTAGTGGCCCTTGCCCAGTGCCACACGTCACCAGGTACGTACCTAGGTGGCCACTCACAACTCGGTAGGTACGTACCTTGGTATTCTGCTCAGCCCAAAATTTCTAAGCGCCACTCCGTCACATTGTCTCGACCGGTTTTCTCAGGACCACCCTCCAATTTTTCAACACCCACGCGCGCAACGGAGGGACAATACCGTTATATTACTGTGGACCAAACTCGACTTTGGCCTGCTTCATTGCCAGTAGTCGGCAGATCTCACGAGTTCCCCGCGAGATGCAAAGGACAAGAGCCTTGCGCCATGCCGCTGTCAACGGAGCGAAGAGGGCCGTGACGGAGCTCTCGAACTACCCCAAAGCAGGCGAAAAGCTTCACGGCTTCACGCTGCTGCGCTCCAAGCATGTGCCCGAGCTCGAGCTGACGGCCTTGCATCTGCAGCATGACAAGACTGGTGCTGAACATCTTCACATTGCCAGAGATGACAGCAACAATGTCTTCTCCATCGGCTTCAAGACCAACCCTCCGGATGACACGGGCGTGCCTCACATCCTGGAGCACACCACTCTGTGTGGCAGCGAGAAGTGAGCATGAAGCCAGCTTTTATGATGGATCATGTATGGGGCCGAAAGCTGACAAGGTCTCAGGTATCCTATCCGAGACCCCTTCTTCAAGATGTTGCCACGCACTCTGTCCAATTTCATGAACGCCTTCACTGCATCGGACCATACCTTCTACCCCTTCGCCACCACCAACGCCCAGGACTTCCAGAACCTCATGGGCGTCTACCTTGACGCGACTCTTCACCCATTGCTCAAGCAGACAGACTTTACGCAGGAGGGGTGGAGGATAGGCCCAGAGAACCCCCAGGCCATCGCCAGTGGCCAGGACGCCAAACCGGAGGATCGGAAACTGGTCTTCAAGGGCGTCGTCTACAATGAGATGAAAGGGCAAATGTCCGATGCTGGGTACCTGTACTATATCAGGTTCCAGGACCATATCTTCCCGGACATCAACAACTCGGGAGGTGACCCTCAGAAGATTACCGACCTGACCTATGAGCAATTAAAGCAGTTTCACGATGAACACTATCATCCAAGCAACGCCAAATTATTCACCTACGGCGACATGCCGCTGGGCGATCACCTGAAGGAGATCGATGCCCAGCTCAGTGCGTTCGAGAGGATACAAGGGGATCTGAAGATCCACCGCCCTGTTGACCTTAGTCACGGGCCGCAGGACATCACGGTCCCAGGGCCAGTCGATCCCTTAATGGACGCGAACAGGCAATTCAAGACCTCGGTCTCATGGGTGCTAGGCGAAACCACCGACGTTGTGGAGTCGTTCTCGCTATCTCTTCTCTCTGCATTGCTCATGGATGGATATGGGTCGCCCCTCTACAAGTGCATGATCGAATCTGGACTGGGTCTTGACTGGTCACCGAACACCGGCTACGACAGCTCCAACTCTCGCGGCATATTATCAGTCGGACTGAGCGGCGTACAAGAGGCAGACGTGCCGGCGGTCAAGACAGCTTTGCAAAAGACGTTGCGCGAGGTGCGGGACAAGGGTTTCGAGAGGTCCAAAATCGACGGTTACCTACACCAGCTTGAACTCGGACTCAAGCACAAGACAGCCAAATTCGGCATGTCAATGTTGCACAGGTTGAAGCCGAGCTGGTTTAACGGCATCGATCCGTTCGACTCTCTTGCTTGGAACGACACCCTCGCAGCGTTCGAGGCAGAGTTGGCCAAGGGTGGTTACCTGGAAGGACTGATGGACAGGTACCTCTTGAATGACAACACCCTGACGTTCACGATGACGCCTTCGCCTAGTTTCGGGCAAGACCTAGCCAAAGAGGAGGCTGACAGGCTTGCCACCAAGATCGAAGCTGTGAAGAAGCAAGCTGGCGGGGAGGAAGCTGCCCAGAAACACCTCGAAGAGAAGGAGATCCAACTGCTTGAAGAACAGAACAAGACCAATACGGAGGACCTCAGTTGCTTGCCAAGTGTTCACGTCCAAGACATCCCGAGGCGGAAGACGGGTCCAATTCTGAGGGATGATACCGTGAATGGTGTCAAGACTCAATGGTATGAGGCACCGACCAATGGGCTAACATACTTCCGCCTAGTCACAGCCTTGGAGAATCTGCCGGATGATCTGAGGCTGCTGCTTCCATTATTTACTGGTTCAATCATGCGCCTAGGGACAAAGGACGCATCCATGGAGCAGCTCGAGGATCTGATGAAGCTGAAGACTGGGGGCGTCTCTGTCAACTATCATTCTGCCCCGTCAGCGACCGATTTTACACGCGCTACCGAGGGCTTCGGCTTCACAGGCATGGCGCTAGACCGCAACGTGCCTCACGTGTTCGATATACTCCACAAATTAGTAGTCGAAACGAATTTCGACAGTGCCGAAGCAGTGCAGCAAATCCGGCAACTCATCCAGGCGTCGGCCGACGGCGTTGTTAACGACATTGCATCGTCTGGTCACTCGTACGCACGTCGTGCTGCCGAGGCCGGGTTGACCAACTACGCATATCTCTCGGAGCAGATCGGTGGCCTATCGCAGGTCAGGTTGATGACCTCGCTCGCAAGCAGACCCGAGTCTGATCAGTTGGAAGATGTCATTGCGAAGCTCAAGCGGATCCAGCAGCTGGCGATGACGGGCGGCAACATCCGTGCAGCGATCACGTGTGGGAGTGAGTCTGTCAAGGCTAATACGGCTGCATTCTCGGACTTCCTCAAATCCTTCTCTGGTCCGGCCAACCTCCCGGCACAAGCACCAAGGAAGTTCGAACGCAACATCAAGACATTCTACCCGCTACCCTATCAGGTCTACTATGGTGCCCTGGCCGTTCCCACGGTCTCATTTACGTCTGCCGTTGGGGCGCCGCTGCAGATCCTATCGCAACTTCTGACACATAAACACCTTCACCACGAAATCCGGGAGAAGGGAGGTGCGTATGGTGGCGGTGCATACCACCGGTCTATGGAGGGTCTGTTCGGTTTCTACTCGTACCGTGACCCGAACCCGGTCAATACGTTAGGCATCATGCGTAATGCCGGGCGTTGGGCGGTCGACAAAAAGTGGAGCGACCGCGATCTGGAAGACGCCAAGATCAGCGTATTCCAGTCTGTTGACGCACCGGTGTCCGTGAACCAGGAGGGCATGGGCCGCTTCCTTCATGGTATCGACGAGGAGATGAAGCAGCGGAAGAGGGAACAGCTGCTGGATGTCACCAAGGAGCAAGTTCGCGATGTTGCGCACAAATACATCGTGCAGGCACTCGACAAACAGGCCGAGAGGGCAGTCTTCTTAGGCGAGAAGCAAGCCTGGGTCGACGGTGAGTGGAAAGTCGAGAACATGAATGTCAATGGCGGAGAGACATCCTCGTGAAATTTGTAAAGATATAAGACAGTTGCATGTACAACATATTTGACTTCTGGGCTGCCGTCGAGGAAAAGCGGTGGTAACCAGCTGTACAACATGCATGTACAACACATGGCCAAGATATAGAAATGATACCCTTCTCTCAACACCGGCCAGCCCTTGCTGTCAACTCAGCCGGGACGGGACGGCCCACCAAACGTGTTCCAAGACAAAAAAGAGCACAGCGTTCAGATACGATACGTCTTCTTGCCTTCTCTTACCATGGCACTGAGACCACAACAAGACGCGAGATCAAACCCATATCACCGAGGGACGGAACCGCGGTCATGCGGCTGGTTCTGTCCCTCGTGCGCTCGTTTATCAGACCCGTCTTCCTAAGCTTACTCGATGTGCGGACTATTCAACAGAGTACATGCGTGCATTGGACACCTTGCTGATCTGAGTGAGGTGCAGGACCTGAAAATTGTCAAGCAACCTTGAGCCTCGTCCCGAGCAGATGCAACAAATGTACGGCAGAATCGAGGGATCTCACATGCATGACTCCTTGGCCCTTTTGGAAGGCCAGAGGCGAAAATAAGCGATGGGTAGTGTGTAAATTTGGTGGTCGAAGCCGGACTTGGTTTAATAGAACCTTGGAAGATGAGTCTTTCTTGTTGTCCTGTGCGGTTTCTTCGATCTCGGTATTTGTAATACATACTTGCAAGTGCTATTTGAAATACCAGTCATGTATGCAGAGCATCGACAGACGTGCTCCTTTTTTAAACTCATGCATGAAAAAGTTAATTTCTTCGTACAGGCATATGTAACTCGCCTCACTTGCTGGTGACATCTGTGGTCATGGTGCGTTGATTCTGGTTGTCAAAATGTCCCCAGCTATCCATAATCTTTCCCAGAAGACCTAGTTAACCTCGCGGTGACACTCTTCGACCATTCCGATTGGTCTCTGCCTCTGCCTCTAAGATGCCATCCGCGATAAGATGACCTCCTTCGGCGCCAGCCCAGCACTGCTCGACTACATCTTCACAGGAAGCTGGTCGCTCAGGGCCTACCAGGAAGCCCAGAGGCTGCTGGGACCAGAACACGTCAACCTGGTCTGCGATGCCAGGACCGCCAACGGTGGAAACATTCGGAAAGTTCGCGAACCAGAGCACGTGGAAGCTGTCGCTCGCCCGACGCCGCCATGATGTGGTGTACTACTGAGATAACGAGACTATTGACGGCGTTGAGATGTCCAACATTCGAACTTCCCCGAGATCCTGGCCCCTAAGGCTGATGAAGGTACCGGACCCCATCTCACAATCCCGTAGCTGGCACCGGCCCTGCTGCGGAAGGTTGGCCTTCTCATTGGGCCTCCTGTTGTGCTTTCCTACGAGACTATCGCTAAGAGCAACAGCTTGCACAAACACTGGGAATTTTCGAGTGTGTACCCGGCACCCTGGTGAAGTAACCCACATACTGATGGTCCGGTAGCGTCTAGGTCACCGGCCCAATACCGAAGAAGGTGCTGCTTGTCACGTTGCCTGACAAGGTCGACGGACAAGAGGCCGTTGCCAACAAGAAGGCCGCGCTTATGTACGCGGCAGTCGAGGCCCACTCGCAGGTGAACATCTGCTTCCGGGTCACCAAGGTGAGCTTAACAATGCCCCAGAACAGAGCCCGTGTATCTTAGTGCACAAGTCTGATCCTGTGGTGATAGGGTGAGAAGGTGACCGTCGCCCCGCGCCAAAGGTCATAGAGGAATTTAAAGCAATGGAAACGATTCAGGATCGTTATGGGATTTCCGCCGAACTCGATTTTAGCGGACTCGAGGAATGGCTCTAGCTGCTGATGGGTCATTAGTTTCCCTGGGTCCATGGCTAGGAAGCATATTACTGCAAGGCCGAGCAGTGGCAGGCCCAAAAAGAAGCGCATTGTTTTTGATAATCCTGGTGCCATCTTGGGGAAGACTCCAATATTGTAAAAATAGTTTAGAAAGGCAGACACCAGGTTTGGGTAGGTTGGGTTTGAGGCACCTGCACGAGCTAGGAGACCTGGACCTTGTCTTGCTCAGCTTTTATGTTTAGCATATAATACTAGTACTATTATGTATTTGCTTGTAAAGAACGGATTCATGTGCCTGGCCACCTCCCAGGCCCAAAACCCAAATACCACAAAGTCCACATCAGCCACATGTCATACACAACCAGGTCTCCTCTTCCACCACTATTGCCCCGTCAGCTATCCTGCAAGTCCCCCGAGGTAATCTCGTACGCCTTCCTCCACAACTGGGCAGCTATCGAGGTTGACCCGGGCCTGCCACCCAGAAGAGATCATGTCAGGACGGCCGTGTCGTAATTTGGGTCAACTACCCACTCCACCCCCGTCGAGACCTTGAGGTAGCACGTCTCCAGCAAGGGCTGGAACGAGACGCGCGTGCAGTCCCAACCCCGGCTGAACCTGGCGCTGTCACAGATCAGGCCGCACTCCCTGATGGTCTGGATGTTCGGGATCTCCTCGACCGTCTCGCCCACAAAGTCAGTCCCGGGGCAGATCGAGTACTGCCGCCCATTGCCGACCAGCACACTGGCGCCCTCGGGGCACACCTGGATGCCCGCATACACCACGTCGGCTATGGCCGCCAGGGTGGTGAGCAGGGCAAGGGTGACCTTGTGGATGTAGGGCATTTTGTGTTTGATTTCTGTGAAGATATACTGAAAGACTTCAAATGGTTTGATCAGGGTGGTTATTGTAAATGAGGTTGAATGCAATGTTTTGGATGAGTGATTGATGAGGGTTCAGTGATGACTATAACCAGTTGACTTGTGTCAGGAGAAATTGTCCCTGGTTCAAGAGCGAGAGGATGCATGTGGTGATTTATATACCTAGACAAGTGGCAATTCAGACTGTAACCAAAGAACACGCATTGCACCTTGCTTTACAAGCACAGACTTTTAAAGCAAAATCAAATGGAAACAAAGTTGAATGCAACATCGTATTCTGTCACAGCACAAGTAAAGCCTATCGCACTAGATGACACCTCTACAAAAGAGGAACGTTCCCAGTATTACCGAGAGTAATACCGTGGCTTACACTTATATACGTACCGTGACATATTCACTAGGGTATTCAGCTACCATCCAGTACTCCATACCTATACTGCAGGCAGACTATTTCAACAAGGTATTTGAGTTACTTGAGTAGCAGCCAGAATGAGCTGTGCTGGTCGAATGCTCATGTGGGAAATCTTAAACCAAGTTCCAGCCAGAGTTTTAAAGGTCACCCTAGGTACACATACAGATAGCCAATACTTATCAGGTGGCTTTGTTCTTGCCTACGCATGTGATTTCGCTCTAGACCTGTATATATCTATTTATACCTACCTAGGTACTTAATAGGTAACTATATCGTCATTTTAGACTGTAATGAACACTGAAAGACCTAGTGTCTTTCCTTGTAGTTTCTCTATTTTTTCCTTATTATAGTAGAGTTGTAAAAGAAAGAAAGAAAGGAAGAGAACACGCAGATAAAGGTGGTGTAAAAATATACACATAGTTTAAAGAGTAATTGAAGTAGCTTAAAATTAGATTTCAGAAGATTTACTATAATGTAAACGCAATGATTGCCTCCCTAAGGACCATCAGTTCTACGCAATATAAGCTGTTGACATACAGGTACCCCAAATCTAATACCGTAGGATATACTCACATATCCTGCATATTGCTAAAATATCTAACAAACTTTACTGCTTGTCGCCGTCGAGCTTTACTTGTGTTGCCTTGGCTATCTTGTGGAGTTGTTCGGGGTCCGTGACCCCCGTCTTCATGGTGCCTTGAGCCGGCGACACGGAATGAAAGAGCAGTGAAGTGGCGGTCGACTTCCAAAGTTTAATATTCGTTTCCCTTCGACTTTCAACCATCTCGGCAATCAGGAACGTCCCGGAAGCCAGGACTACAACGAAAGGCAATATGAGCCACGCCCATTGGACACGGACGAGCACAACAGTCTTCGCAGAGAGGCCACGGGCCAGCGCGTTGTAGTTCGAGCGGAGCTGATCCGTCATTCTGGTAGCCATGGACTCGAACATTTTTGAGATGTTTTTCTGCGGATTGCCAATGACACTTGTAATACCTGGTGCAAATGGGGGTACTGACTCCCCATCAGCAAGTGTGCCGCTGAAAGATGGGGAAACAAAGTAGTCTGTCAGGGCGCCAATGTCCAGTGTCCGGACACGAAAGTCTGGTAGTCCCGAGGTGTTGAAGAGGAGGTAACTGTACACGTCCTCTTTATCTAGGTATCCGACTGATGATACCTGGGCGTCGGTCGAGTTTGGGTAGAAATAGCCATTGTCGAGCGGAATCTTTGCCACAACATCAATGCTAAACTTGTTTGAAAGTGAGGAGGCCTTTGTGTAATTGTAAGCCGTGAGACCTATTTCACACTCGAGTACCTGCTCCTCAGTGATGTCCGCTTCCCTGTAAACACTGGGCCGTCTGAAAGCTGCCAAACGGACAAAAGCCGGCGGTACACTCGGAGGTGCCTGTAGCCAAGTCAGTAAAAAACGCCAACACATCTACCTAGGTACATGATTATTCCCCGTTGGCAGAATGGAGGAAACTTAACCATCACTCACATGACCTGGTGTAAACAGTCCCCCTTTGTAAAGAGCCTGGGCTTTTACAACCAGCACAGTTGACCAAGTGGTAGGAACGACTTATGTCATAAATGTAACGTTGCCTGGAGTGGTCATGGTACAATTTCTAGAAAGCCTTGAGTTGCTAGTCGTGCAAATTTCAGTCGCATATGTTGCCTCAGTGGCATTGGTGCAACTGCTTTCAAAGCCGAGAGAGACATAACTCTGGTCCCACGAGCAATTGGAGCTGCAGTTGAATATAGCCGGCACCTCGAGCTCATAAAATGCTTTCATGACAGCACCTTGCATAGAGGTATCGATGGTATAAGCTAGGTGGAGGAATCATGGTCAGCCCTGGAGTCACTCCAAGCGGGATATCTCACATGAAGTAAAGAAGACTTACGGTCTGCAATCCAATGGTCCATTTCACTAGGAGACTGGCGAGCGCCTCCAAGGTAATCGCGGGCTAACCCGAAAGACGCCGTGCCATCATTGACCCATATGGTCACCGCATCGTTGCTGATAACTTGCTGTGCAAAACTATCAATACCTAATGCCAATACGGTGATCAAGGCTCCCAGCGTTGCCAAGCTCCAAGGAACACTGGTCAGCATAATGAGAGACCCTAAAGGCCCTCGGGCAGCATCCTCAATTACATCAATGTCAGCAAGCTTTCTGTCCTTCTTCTTGAAATAGGCCCACTTTGATTGCCCAATACAGGCCGCAACAGAGAGCATTGCGGTAGATTTAGCCCCTGTGATGAAAATAGCAATTGTGGCATTAAGGCTGATCTGTTGTGGATTCAATGTTAGTAGAGGGGGCAACCAAAAACAAAAGAAATACAAAACAATATATTTACCCAAAAGGTTCAGTGACCTATGGGCTTGTCTTGCATTGTTGCTAGAATTGCAACTACAGCAATCATGAACCCCATGCTGGCGATGATGCTGATCAATTCATTCCACCACCAGGTCACAGACCAGCGAGCACGATGTGTTGTTACTTGTAGTGGCTGGTAGACAGGCATAGTGTTTTCTTTCTGCAGTTCCTCTGCACTGAGTGGGCTGGTAAAAAGGTTTATCAGATTAAAGTGAGCTTGTCACGATGTGTTTTGAAATGGTGGACGTTGAAAGAGCACAGAATTACACAGGCATGAAGTTCAAGTCTGCTTAAATTATGTGGGAAGCAAGCCCCAAGAAAGCGCAAGGGGTTCTTCCTGGCTTGACCTGATATCATGTTCAAACCAGCACCAAAAGGTATGTTCGTGTGGTAAAATACCACATGCAGTTGTAAAAGAGGCTGAGCCACAAATTCTAGCCAAGTGCCTTGTACTACAAATGCCAAACCGCAAAAGGAAGGTTGTGTGAATAGCCTTAACTGCAAAAGGCATTGCACCTGCAGATTAGCATACACAGCCCCTTTGATCTATAATAATTCATGGTGGTGCAAACTAGTAGATTTCCTTAGGGCACAGATTCAGGAAAAGATCTTTTTTCATGGTCAACTGGGTGGCAACCTCATCCTTTGAGCTGTGAGAAAAGCATTTCTGGCCGCAAAGGGGATTGATGTGCATGTCTGTCCTCCAGCCCATGTTTCTGCCTGGCAGCTAGAGCCTGCTTATTACCTACCTAGGTACCTAGGGTAGGTAGGTATACACTGCGGCAGTTCTTGCATGATAATGTGGCACACTTAGTTGGATAGCCACACTTTGGAATACCTCCCTGCTTAGTAGCCTCACTATACCCTTATTTACTCTAATTATAACTCTAACTTGGGAAGGTTTGCAATCTGCAGCAACAGGGGCGAGGTCAATTTGCTTTCTATCTATACCTAGGTATACACTTTGCTTACCCCCCCCCCCAAAAAAAAAGGTGTAGCAGGCACGGTAGGGTGCAGCCACGTCTATACATAGATAGGTAGATAGTGTAGGGAGGTAGCTACCTATCTAATAGCTGTATACTAGCTAGTAGGCGTATAGGCTATATCTTCGAGCTTACCTTAAAGATATTAGCTAGCCCTATAGGTAGCTAGACCTCTATTCTATACTATACATAATATATAAAAATATACCCTAACTTATATATTATAATTAATAGCTATAACTTCTTATATTATAAAAATATTAGAAGTTCTTATATTCTTACTATTTATATATTTAAGTAATTAACTAAAGTTAATATATTAACTATTTAACCCTAGTTACCTAAAATTAGTATAGCTACTAGTAGTATTATCAAGTAAAACTAGTACCCTAGTAATACTAATACCTTTTTAATAGTAAATATTACTAAGTAAATTTAGTACCCTATTAATATTAATATTAAATCTAATAACTACTTTATTATAAGTTATATACTTATAACTATAAAGCTAAGTATATTCTTTATCCCTTCTTTCTCTATAAAGTAGTTATTAGTAAAGTTAGTACCTAATTATATAACTTAGTATTATATACTTTGTTTTACTATTATATCCTAGGCTCTATATTTAGGTAAATTTAGTACTCTAAAGGTAGAAGTTATAGATATTGCGATTCTATATATATAAGTAAATTTAGTAACTCTTATATCTCCCTATTTTATATTTATTTTATTTTATATTACGTTTTCTAAGAGTTAATTTATAACTATACTTAATAAATAGATATTATATTAGGGGTAATACCTAGTACCTTTTTAAAGGAGCTACTACCTCTACCTCCTTTAATACTACCACCTCTACCTCTAAGAGATCCTCCTTATACCTTAATATAGAAGAACCTTATAAGATAAGCCTTCCCTATTTTAAATACCCTAGATTATAGTACCTTTTAAAGTAGCCTTTACCTATAAATAAACCCCTTAAAGTATATTTCTACCTTTATTAAGGCCTTAAGCTAAGCTAGTAATATATCTAAAGAGCTAAATACTTTATAATAGGAAATAAGGATATATACTAAGATAGAGGAGGAAAGTAACGCTAACCCTTAATAAATAGTAACTATAGAAGTAGATAATTAGATCCCTAGAGATTATCCTTAAAATACTAGCTATTAGAAGAAATATATATATCTAGCTAAGAAATAGTATACTTAAGATAAGAGAATTAAAGTTACTAAAAACTACTTATAAGGAATAAATAGTACTTTATAGGAAGTAAAGAGATTAATTTAAGACTTAGCTTTAGTATAGTTAAATTTCCTTAATCTAGGTTTTTATTATTTTAACTATAGTAAACTTTTCTTAGGATAGGCTATATTTAACCCTTAGAAGGAAGCTAATTTAATGAACGTACTATATTTATTTAAGTATATTATCTTTAAGCGCCTAATAGGGTACCCTATATATTACTATTATAATAATATACTTAAATATAATTAACCTACCCCTTTAATTAAGATAGAGTAACTAAGTTACTTCTACTAAGGAGTTACTTAATAACTTATAGTTACTCTAAATCCTTAAAAAGGATAAGTTTTACCTCTATAGTACTAACCTAAGTACTATAACTAACTATTAGATAATAATACTTAAAGAAAGGTACCTTCTCTTATAAATAACTAACTAATACCCTACTAGCTAATACCTTATAAGTAGTAATAACTTATAGTATCCTAGTATCTACTATATAGCTACCCTCTAGCTAGATACCCTTTATATCTACCTTAGTTAGGAGTATCTTATAAATTACCTCTATAATATAGTTTACCTTCTAAGTAGCCCTTATACTAACCTCTATATAGATATCTTAAGTAGCCTACTTAGCCTCTTACTCCTTATAATTAGGAGACTATAAGAATAACTAAATAGACTTAGTATATATATAATTTATATACCCTCCTTTTAAAATAGAGCTAAAATACTCTAATATACCTAGGTACCCCTTAGTTAACCCTATACTATATAGTAATATAAATAATAAATTAAAGCTATATAAGTAAATTAGTATCTTTAATCCCTTATATAAGGA
>MAVT02000160.1:8150-49817 GCA_001702395.2 Diaporthe helianthi | reverse complement strand
AGGGGGGGGGTTGTGGGTTCTGCTGGCTGGCTACTGTGCCAAACTGAGCAGGGCAGGGCAGGGCAGGGCAGGGGATATCAACAAGATGGTATTTTGCTCCGATTTTGGTGTAGAATATCAGGATTACGTTTTGCTTCCCCAGACAGAGGATTTGGTGGGGATCCGCTATGGGCTACAGGTTCGGGTGGCTTTCCGACGTAGACCAGGGCCATAGAGAATAATCTGCTTGCAATGCTATTATGGAGTGATGAGAAAGACATGGTTTCTGACACAGATGCACTGATTTTGGAGACAAACAGAGGGAAGAGAGTAGGGACAAATTCAGTGGCGTGCAGTTGTGAGATAGAAGTGTCACATGGTGAACAGTCCAGCAGAAGGTGGTTGGGCACACTGAAGAATTGAATTAGTGACGAGCGTTATAAACCGTGCTAGAAGTCTGCGGCTCGTACAATGCAAAAGAAAACAGATCCACAGAAGGATGGAAGGATAGAATGGGAAGACATGCAGGAAGAAGCCCTGGCCAGGCGAGCCTCAGATCAAACCACCGCGAGGACGACACGCGGAATGCCAACTAAAGGAAGAGAAAACAACCGGAACTCCAGCCGGGGAACCAAAACAAAATTCAACATTCTATTAGTACAGCACGCCACCACAAAATCCACATCTACTCGATCCTCTTCTTGCCCTCCTCGGCATTAGAGTACCTCGCCGCGCTCAGGCCGCTCTCGTGCCTGGCGACTAGCGGGCCGAGCAGCGGGTCTTTCCTGACCTTGCTGATGGTCTCCTGGTAGCCCTCGGCCACGTACGGTCGAGGGTTGAGCTTGGGCCAGTTGACCTGCGAGAACATTTGTCAGTGAGGCTGCGCTTACAGGACTATGGAAGACGGATTGTGAGACTTACGTAGAGCATGCCGTTCTTGAGGATGAACCGAGTGGCCCAGGCGCCAACCAGAGTCCAGAAGATAATAAAGAGACGCATCGGCAAGACTGCCGAGTCGGGCAGACGTCTGCTGAACATGCCGACCAGCACGAAGAAGATGCTGAATGCCAGGACATATGGGATGGCCTGGATAAGAACGGGGCGGCGGTCCGCAAAGATCTGGCTGGGGCCGACAGCGACCGCACCGGGGTCGTAGATGCCCAGGAAGAGGTCAAAGGCGTCCTGCCGGGGCCCGTCGAGGAAGTTGTTCTTGATGTAGCGCGTGATGGCGATCTCACCGTCGCGCATGGCACCGGCCTTTGTGCGCTTGCCGAGGCGCGTCATATCCGTCTTCATGGCGCCTGTGCCTGAGTAACTCCTGCTGACGACGTCGGCGTTGTCGGCCCACAGGTTGCGGTAGAGGAACTCGAAGGCCGGGTCCACGTCCTTGAAGGTGGTCCCGCGCTGCATCAGGCCGAGGTCGACAAACATGCGGTCGAGCGTCCACCGCGCCAGCATGCTCTGTACCACGTTGGTGCGGTCCAGGCAGTCCATGCAATTGGTGCGCACGACCGAGGTCTGGAAGTTCCTAGGCTCCAGACGCCCGTCGATGCCCGCTGGCATGTCCACGGCCCGGAAGTACTGCTGGGCAATGAGTGCGTCCTGCATGCGGTCCAGCAGGAGTTGCGCCCGGTGCAGTTGCATGCCCTTCGTCTCGGAGTGGAAGTCAAAGTATATGTAGTGGACGCGGTCAAACGCACGCTTGGAGTTTCCAGATTCAATGACGTGGAACTTCTCATCGGTAATCTGGTCGCCAGTCACGGCCTCCTTGGGCGACGACTGCAGCTTCTCGACTATTTGCTCATAAGCATCCTTCACGCGCTTTTCTCGGCCCTTCTGGTTGACAAGGTTGACGAGGTAGTTGTCGCCATAGATACGGATCTGCTCATTGAAGTGCGCCGACGCTGCGCCAACGGCAGAGTCGATGCCACGGATCTGCAGCTTGGGCGTGTACGACAAGGTGTTGATCTCAGCCCAGTTTACGGGCACACTGCCTCTGGTCTGGACATACGACAGGATCTGTGTCTCCTGGCCATCTGTTTTACGAGCCTGGACGTCGGCAGAACCGGCAAAGCCACTCATACCGGTGCCGCTGTCGTTCAGGATCACAACCTGCTCCGTCTCATTGTAGTTGGAGACGTGGCCCTCCTCGTCTATTCCTCGCGAGAAGTACCTAGTACCGCCCCTGTGCCGACCACGCCTGGTGATCAGAATGATAGTCAAGGGAGTCCCCTTGAAAGTTGTAGGGTGGATTTCGAGCATGCCAAAGATGATTGGCAGTATATAGGGGTCAGCGCCAGGTTGCGGACCAGGGTGGCCCCTCGCGCCTGAGGTACGGAAATCAATCAGGTCGGACTGGACGAATCTATTCCAGAAGAATCGGTCGTCTGCCCTCTGCCACAAGGGCCTGGAGTTGTCATGCTGCGATTGCCGCTGGAAACTGTTTGTGAGATCTATCGAGTAGGAAAAGTACATGGGACCAGACTTGATGAAGGACTTGAGTATCAAGAGGAACTTATCCTCGTCTGGGTCGTGGACTTGTCGCTCGCGCATCGGGAGAATGTCGGTCGAAACGATCTTGTAGACCATGTGGCCCCTGAGCCGGCCGACTGGCTGGGCCTTGGTGATGACGATGACATACTTGTCTGATGGTAGCAGCCGTCAGCAAAACCACAGTAATGCGCAGGGAGAGACGGAAGAGCTGTATTACCAAGTCGCAGCTGGATGATGCCCAAGATGCCAGCAATACTCGTCACTCTAGACACCCTCTTTCCAGCCACAAGAGCGCCGTCGCTCAACCGGATATCGCCACTTGGCCGGTCGATAGTAAGAGCCTGCGCATTGGGAGAGGAAGGTGAGGTGAAGATGTAGGAGTCGGAGGCGACCTGGACGTTTATATCCCTGAATGGCAGGGCCATGCTGGGCAACAGGGGGAGCGGGCAGACAGCTCGATGGCTCGCAGATCAAGACGCGGGTTGTTTAGTAGAAGACCTGGTCAAGTTTGGTATTTGTTGATTCAGAGCAAGCGTGGTTCAAGTCGCCGTTCGATATTTGCTTGTATGGGGTTGCGCGACAAGGACAGTTGTTGCGAGCAAGGTAAGGGAGGTTGAGGCGAAATGTGTCGACGGTGATATTTACACCACGTTGCTGTATAGCACTGTACGGAGTACTCCTACTTGCCCATGCCCAGGTGTAGGGGTAAGCTATTTTAGCTTGCAGGACCTATCCCCCAACCGAGCCGCTTCTAATTTCGGCCGGGGTGTCGTCATGTCACAAGTGGTCAGCCAGCGTAAGCAGCACTGCAGCAGGCGAATGGCTTGTGAATGATTGAGGGCCCGCTTGATCTCGCCAGTCCCTGTGCCGTGTCCCCTCCAGCCCCTCCCCTCCATCTGTCCATTCGCGCACGCAGGGCACGGTGACAGGGTGAATGACTGTGCGATCTGTTTCATTCAGAGGGGGGGGGACCCAGACAAGCAGATTACCTAAGGCTTGTCAAGGCCCCCATCAAATTGACTGCAGCCGGTTAGGTCGGGCCAGACGGGCAGAACGGGCTGCGGGAAACCCGGCTGTGCGTGCCTGTAACCACCCAGAGAGGTCTGCTGGTCCTGGCAGCCAGCGCCTGACGTGTGCAATCCATTCTCCGGACCCAGTCAAGCCCAGACAGCCCAGCCTAATTCATCATCGCCCTCCGCCCAAGCTTCTTTCATTCACCCGTTCGTTGGCCGCCATCCACACCTCCATTACCTCGACCTGCGACACCCACCGCACACCCTACGGTATCTACGGCCCTGACCTGCAGAGACCTCGTCATCCCCTAGGCAGTCAACCTACCCCCTGTCGCTTGCGGACCTGCACCCTTTTCGAAGCCCGAGTTGCCCACCCTTCCAACTAACTCGCCAGCCTGCCAACCTGCACGAGTGGATCACGAAATCCAAGGCCCAACCCCATCGGCAGACCAACTAGAGGAACCGCATCTTCCTCCCAACAAAACAACCCCTTCGCAAAACACACACCAGCTCCCTCAATATGGCTACTCGAGGACCCCCTGGCGCCCGAGGAATGGGCAACCGATTCGCGCAGTTCAAGCTGGTGCTGCTTGGTATGTTCTCTCCGGATGTCTGTGTGCAGAGACGGGCATGTGCATGTGCGTGTGGGCTAACAACCTCGTAGGAGAATCTGCTGTCGGAAAGGTACCGCCCGTCCCTCTTAGCATCAGAACCCATCAGCCATCGTCGTCGCTAACACGCCAGTTCAGAGCTCAATAGTCTTGCGATTTGTAAAGGTGCGCAACATGGCTTACTTACCACGCCCCCAGCCTCTCTCTTATCGCCCTCCCCGCTGACAGACCGCCAGGACCAATTCGACTCGTACAGAGAATCGACTATTGGCGCCGCCTTCCTCACACAGACCATCTCCCTCGACGAGAACACGACTGTCAAATTCGAGATCTGGGACACGGCCGGGCAGGAGCGCTACAAGTCTCTGGCGCCCATGTACTACAGGAATGCGAACTGCGCCGTAGTAGTTTACGACATCACACAAGCTGTACGTCCAAAGTTCCCCGAGCCCAGAGGCAGAAGAACCCTTGGCGTTGCTGACATGTCGGTCGCAGTCATCCTTGGATAAGGCCAAGGCGTGGGTCAAAGAGCTCCAACGCCAGGCCAACGAGAACATCATCATCGCCCTGGCGGGAAACAAGCTGGATCTCGTCACCGAGCAGCCTGACAAGCGGGCCATCCCCGCCTCCGAGGCTGAGGCATACGCCCGCGAGGCCGGGCTTCTGTTCTTCGAGACATCCGCCAAGACCGCCGAGAACGTGAGGGAACTCTTCACCGCCATCGCTAAGAAGCTGCCCCTGGACCAGGCTGGCCCGCGACACTCCAGGGTAGGACAGCGCCCGGGCGTCAGCCTCGGAGGGCCGGAGAGGTCGGACACCAACAGCAACGGGCCATGCGCTTGCTAAGTGCCATGGGTGTTTGCTGTCTGCGTCCGACTGAGACCTGTGCATATCACGGTATGATGCGCAGCTCAGCTTGTTCCTGGATCATGTGATGGGGCGATTCTGTAAGGTAACAAGAGATATGGTGGGTTGGCAGGCCATGGGCCTGGGGCATAGATTGGAGGACCTGCTGGCTCTTCCCTGGGCACGACACGATACCAGTGAAGCCGGCGCTTTTGTTTGGCTTGGGAGTCCTGCAGTAGGATGGTTACTCTTTAATACCTTTATTTTCTTTCTTGATACGTTGGTTCTTGGTGGTGTTTTTGGCATTGTTCATGACCGATCGTTGGCATAGTCCAGGGAAGGAGAAGGCAACGGTTGGCGTCCAAGGATAATGTTGAAATGACGAGATTGTCTAGTCGCCACGAGCCTTATGCCCCTGGGGAAATGAGGACGGAGGGAATATTATTTTCGGGAGCGCAGTAAGGGCGATGTGAACACCATGCGGAGTTGTACACTACGCGAACATAGACGATGCCATAGGAATGAGATTTTCTGTCCTAAGGAACTTAATTCACATACCCACAGGTGTCTTAGAGTGCAGAAAAGCCGTAACAGTCCCTCGGCCGGGGAAACTGTCCAATGGTGGGCGTTTTCATAACTCGTTCCTATTATCGAGACGACTTTATCACTGATATTGAATTTAAAGGTGGTGTGAGATATAGAAATTGGGGCATCGTAGTCCCTCCTTCGTTGTCCTAAATCAACAACTAAATGCTAAAGTAGGGGATATGAGTTGATCTGCGTGCTGGCTGCGCAAGCAATACACTAACTAGCAAATGAAATGCTCCCGGGCAGTGACGTTACTGTTTCCTTGATTTTGGCGGGAGCAGCCGACCCCTGCCGGCCGCCAGAAGAGCTTCGGCAAAACCTGGGCAGGTCGCGAAATTTCCCGCAGCTGTCTGCTCTCACCTACGGCTTGGATGTTGTTACTGCCCACCTAACAAACCCAACCCAACCCCCCCCCCATCCATCGGCCATTCGATTTCCCTCATGTTGCGGACATCGCTTCGATCCGTGAGGGGCCTGAGCAGCAGGTCTGTCGCTGCTGCTTCTGGCCGTCAATGGCAAGCTGCAGCGGCGGCAGCGCGGCCTGCTGGTCTCGCCGCAAGGGTGAGTTTTGATTTGTACTGCTTGCCAATTGAGCACGAGAGCTGCTACTCATGTGGATTCATTGGCTGACTTGTCGATTGTGCACACACACACACAGAGATACTTTGCAGACGAGAAGACCCCAGCCTCACAAGTCCCTAAACCGCCACCCTCAGAGACGAACACGGCGTCTGCGAGCCCAGCACCATCTTCCTCGCCGCTCGAGAACAGGATCGACGCCCAAACCATACCCGCCGAGAACGTGCCTCTAACCCCTCCAGCTCCCGAAGACCTCGGCGCCGTCACCAGGGACGACAAGTCCGCAACTCCCCCACCCCCACCACCTCCTGCAGGCAAGGGATTCTTCAGGAGCCTACGCAACTATGTCCTGACCCTGGTCCTGCTCAGCGCCGTCGCCTTTGGCGGTGGTGTCTGGTACTCCCGCGTCAACGACAACTTCCACGACTTCTTCACCGAGTATATCCCCTACGGCGAGCAGGCCGTGCTGTACCTAGAAGAGGCAGAGTTCCGGAAACGCTTCCCCAACATTTCGAACCGTGGCACCGTGACACGGCGCGACACCGGCGAGGCCGTGCGGATCCCAGCTGCAAGCGGCATGTCGTGGAGGGTAGCAGACAGCGGCGAACCGGCTGGTAGGCACTCCAGCGCCGTTGACAAGACGGCCGCTGCGAAGAAGGAGGCAAAGGCAAAAGAGCCAAAGCCAAAGCCACAGCCACAGCCCAAGGCCGAGGCACCCAAGGAGGTCCGCCCCGCGGCTGCTGCTGCTGCTGCTCCTGCAGCTGCCACCTCCGATTTCAAGCCGCCAGAGGTCAACGAGCCCTCCCGTTTCCCCCCGGCAGCTCCTCTCGAGCCCATCTACTTCCCCAATGTGAACGAGCCCGTGGTCCAGGACCTGGCGCATATGCTGAACGGCATCATTGCCGTCATCAACGCCGACGGCGCGCACAGCAAATACGGTTCCAGCATCGAGGCGGCCAAGGGTCAGCTGAAGAAGGTTACCTCGGAGATTGACAAGATCAAGGCCAAGGTGGAGTCGGAAGCCGCGGCCAAGGTGAGGGAGCGCGTCCAGGACTTCGACAAGGCGGCCAACGACCTCGTGACGCGCGTCGAATCGGCCATGGCCGCGCAGGAGGCCGGGTGGCAGCGCGAGTTCGACGAGGAGATCAAGAAGCTCAAGGAGGTGCACGACCAGCGGATCAAGGTCATGACGGAGCGCGAGCGGCAGGTCAGCCAGGAGCGGCTCAACAACAAGCTCCTGGAGCAGGCCGTCGAGCTCAAACGGCTGTTCGCCAAGGAGATCCAGGAGCGGGTCGAGCAGGAGCGGGACGGGCGGCTGGGCAAGCTGGAGGAGTTGTCCAAGTCGGTCAAGGACCTCGAGCAGGTGGCGGGCGGGTGGAACGAGGTCATCGACACGAACCTGCGGACGCAGCAGCTGCACGTGGCCGTCGAGGCCGTCCGCGCCAGCCTGCAGGACTCTGCGCACCCGCGGCCCTTTATCAAGGAGCTCGTCGCCCTCCGCGAGATCGCCGCCGACGACACGGTCGTCAACGCCGCCATCGCCTCCATCAACCCCTCCGCCTACCAGCGGGGCATCTCGTCGCACCAGGACCTGACGGAGCGCTTCCGCCGCGTGGCCAACGAGGTGCGCAAGGCCTCGCTGCTGCCCGAGGACGCCGGCGTCGCCTCCCACGCCTCCAGCCTGCTGCTGAGCAAGGTCATGTTCAAGAAGCAAGGGCTGGCCGCCGGCGACGACGTCGAGAGCGTGCTCACGCGGACCCAGACGTTCCTCGAGGACGGCGACCTGGACAATGCCGCGCGCGAGATGAACGGGCTTACCGGCTGGGCAAAGACGCTGAGCCGGGACTGGCTTGGGGAGGTGAGGAAGGTGTTGGAGGTTAGGCAGGCTCTTGAGGTAAGTTCATACGATTCACACGGGCATGAAACATGACAGACACACCTGCCCTGGGGAACACGAACACTGACATCTGCTCTTTTTACTATAGGTCATCCAGACAGAGGCAAGGTTGCAGAGCTTGAAGGTCGACCAGTAGACTGACCAACTAACTTGCATACGGGGTTGGAAGGGAAGATGGAAACATGGACTCTCACGGTCGAACGTGGCCCATCAACAGCCAGCCTACCAGCTGGATACTCGGGATCCCGTAGACAGTTTATTTTTGTCGTGGCGAGCGTCGATTGGCAGGCCTTTAGCCCTGTTGTAAGAGATAATTCATTATAGACGTGAACTAAAAACAAAAGCAATGGACTGGGTCAACCTGATGCACAAGTGTGGTACAACTCCTTCATGTACGTTGATGCAACGCCTGGTAGAGAAGTAAGGAGGTACCTTTTGAGTTCACCTGTGTTGTGTGGCGTCCATCGAAACCATGTTTAGTGGTTGCTGCGTACATATATATATATATATATAGGTATACATATATAGGTATATGTATATAGTCTACTTTGCAAGCCCCGCCTTATAATCAATCTTTGGAAAAGGCAGTGTCATGCAACGAAGAAAGGTCACCAGGGAGTGAACATGGTGTGCCAATGCTTCTCTTCTACGAAGTGTATTTCATGGCCCATTTCTGGGAGGACATTGTAGTTAGTCAACCTGATGCGTATTCAGACCAGCGATTCGACTTTCCAGCACAAAGGCTTTATTTACCCTCTTCGACATGCCAGAGTCAATTCGAAGATCCCCCCCCCCCGCCCCTCAGCGCGTTGACGCCGTAGCTAGGCTTGCATGTTCTCAGCAATTAGTCCTAAAGAGACCAAGGGATCAGGACGGAACTCGTCAATCAGCTACCTGCATGTGAGTGCCAACTGATAGACGTCAGTCGGGTTCACAAGAAGCTTCAAGTAACTGCGAAATGTAGATAGAACCTTTCAGATTGTACCGTGATAAAGATAATATCAAAAATCCTTATTTTAGCCTCGTCTCCATTCACATGTAAGTGCAACAACGACAGGTGAGAGACGATCAATCTAGTCCCCCACTCAACACCCGAGTACTCCAATATGCTCCTGATGATATGCTCAGATTGTATATACAAAAAAATGACGGAAAGCCCAAAAGGAGAGCCCCTTGGTTGGTGGTATCTGTCCAAGCCTTGGCAAGTAATATCAAAATCAAGACACGCATGCCGCTTGCTGCTTGCTGGTTGTAAGGCGCATAGTTAAAATCCGACGATGTGTCCTCAAATGGCAACAAAAAGCATCATCTCCCCGCTTTCGCCCTTGAATCTCCTTGTTGTTTTGGTATTTGTTGTGTTCTCGGGTGTCATTCGTCATTATCATGCCAGGCGTATGCATAATCAAACGATTTACTATCCCTCCTCCACTGCTCGGGACCCGGTCACCTCTCTGGCTCAAGACCACGGCCTCCGCTCCTGCTCCTGGTCGTCATCCCTGGGAAAAGCCGACGACGGCTCGACCACGATTTGGGGCAGCCTGTTGAGCCTCAGGCTCGGTAGTTGTGGCACCCCGCCGACTCCCCTCGAGGCCGTCCTGGTGTGCCCTTGGCCCTGGCCTTCTGCCCGCTGCTGCTCGGCCAGGTCGGCCATGTGCGCGCTCAACCTGTTCTGCCTTGCCTGGGTGGGTCCCTCGGGCTCATGAGTGCGGCCGGGGTAGTCCGGTGGCGGCTCGTTATAGGGGGTATTCGTGCCCGATGGGCTGGCTGATGGGTCGGACTGGTGCGAATGCATAGGTGAGAGCTCATCAAGAGATACTTCGTCATATCTAGGGGGCGAGTGAGGCGGCATGTCGTTACCGCCAATGTCTGCCTCGGCAGCATCGATCAGCTCAGGGCTGGATCCTGCCCGCTGCGAGAGGCCGGACCCGGTACGGGGCAGATCCTCGCCTAGCTGGCTCCTCGATCCCTGCCTGCTGTGGCCCCCGTTGAAACCAGGGGACCCGGAGCGCGATGCGGAGCTGCCTGGGGTGGTGCGGAAGGTGTCGAGGCTGAGAACGCTTTGGGCGCTCGGTTGCCTGCTGTGTTGCAGGGTGTGGGAATCGTGTGTGCTGAGCGCGATGCTCCCGGCGTCACTTAGCAGGCCCATGCGCTCGCTCTCGGCGCTGTTGGCCCGCAGCCTCGTTCCATCTGCCCGCACCACGCCCAGGTCGGCGTAGCTGACGCTGCTGACTGCCCGTTGCCTGCTCTGCTTGATCTGCTCATGTGCATCGCGGAGTTCCTCGACCTGGCTGGCGGCCTGCTGAGAGGCCACGCGCGCTCGATCCCGGATGTCCTCGAGGGCTCGGTGGTCGTGGCGCTCCCTGGCCGCACGGCGCTCCTCTCTGCGCGCTTCCCGCTCGGCGATCTGCTGTCGCCGGGCGAGACGGATCTGGTACAATGCATCCATCTCATCCTCCCGCATGGCCTCGTCTTCCTCGGCCGTGGGCATCTCGACGACAGTGTCGATACCGTCGCGTTCGCCCTCTCGGCCGAGAACCTGTTCCGTCTCTATTGCTTTCGGCCGGTAAGCAGGGAGAGTCATGACCGAGCGGACTGACGTATTCCTGTTGACACCGTCCTGGCCATTGTTTGCCCCTGTGGCGCCCACCATTGTCCGCTGGACATTTATATCCTGCAATGCGTCTTCGAGATTGCCCTGGGCTTCGCGCATGCGAACTGATCGGTTGAACTCATCGTCGGAGTCACCAGTCCGGCTATACTTCGATTTGGATCCGCTCAACCTCTTCCATGCTTTCTTCAACGGGCCATCTCGATATTTGGACTTTGGGTCTAGGCGTTTACGTAGCGATCGAAGCAAGACGAACAGGCAGCCGATGAGTATGACTCCTACTACCGAGCCTACGATAATCTAGAGGCTGTGTAAGCAAAACCAAAGACGTCCAGATAGTAGAATTCCTCGAGCAAAGTAGTGAGGAGGCTGGGCTAGTACCAACCATTGCCGTGGCATTTGTGTTATCGCCTCCTCCACCACCCGAGTTGGCCCGATCTATGGCATTGTTTTCGAGATCATGCGTGTTCTGACTATCCTGGCCATTGTTTCCTTGTTGGGTGGAATCTTGGCGCGGTCCCAGGTCGGACGAAGCGTGCAGAACGGCAGACCCGGTGGATGGGTCGACCGGTATGCCGATCCGGAACGGGCGAGGCATGTTGGAGGTAGACTGTTTTGAAGTGGGCAACTCCTGGTCAGGGCCTCCTCAATCGCACAAAGGTTGGGGGAGCTATGGCGAAGAACCAATTGACGGCATGTTAACAATCAGTGGATTTTCAGGAGGGAGGCGAGGCGAGGTGCGGCGGCACGGCGATGTTCGGATGAGAAATGGAGCCCGAGCCGCAAGGCAATGCGATATGAAGTATAGCAATAGAAGGCAGGTTGGGTTAGACTGGAATCCTTGGCGGCCAACAGCAGTGTTTCGTCAGCCAGGCTGTACGAATTGTGTGTGTGGCAGCTCTGCCACTGTCGATCCTGGGGAAACAGGTGCGGATGTCGTCAAGCGGATTGGGGAAGAGGCGATATGGGATCAGGGATCCGATGGGAGACTTCGAAGTCGCGCGGGCTGCGTAGGAGATCGACCTTGGCGCCAATGCTTGTGAGGAAAGGAAACAGAGAAGAACACAGACTATTCAGAAAAGATGAGGAGAAACGAATGTACAGGGTTGAAGAGGGTCAAGTCAGAGCTGTGATACAAGTATAACCACAAGAGGAGCGAGCATACACGGGTTCAGGATGCGAGGGATGGAGAACAAGAGAGCTCAAGACTGGGTATGGAGAATAGAGAAACTAAACTAATTAAGCTAGACTCAAGAATAATAAGAGGGTGGTGGGGCCCTCATCGGTGGCAGGAGTGGTCCCGTCAGTCCAGAAATCCGAATACTAGACCCGGACCCAGTGCAGGTGCAGGGACTGTCCTGCCTCGGCAGACTGGCACACTGGCATACTGGCAGACTGACTGGCTGCAGCCCACCACACCCGAATTATGTGCTGAATCAAGGTTTGGCAGGTGCTTTCCGCCTTGATCCCTGTGCTGATGTGCTTTGCTTTGCTGCCCTGGCTCAGGCTGGCTGTCCGCCCACCCTGCCACCTCTACATACACGTAGGTATTCTCCAATATGCCGTCCTGACGTCGACGGACCCCGACTTCCAAGAATGGATGCGTTAAAGGCACAGCACAGTACAACACAAACCTGCCAGCGCAGCAGGAGGCAGTTTGACGCCCATCAGTGTGGGCCTAACCACTTCCACTCGCGCACAACCTGGACGACCTGAAACCATGTGTGGCCAGCCGACAGGCCGATCCAACCGAGGAACCAACTCTGAAGGCCAAGTCGCGACCTGGTCTGCAATGACTTGGAAGAGGTTATCGTCATCAATCACATCAATCACATTGTTGATCTGGTTTCCAGTCCTCCTCCTCCTCATCCTCTCTCGCTGCCCGAAACTGAATCAAGACTCGCTCAGCCGTCGAGAACGGGCCTCGTATCGTCGTGCTGCTGCTTGCGACTCCCCCACGCAAGCGCAGAAAACTCTGGGAAGCTGCAGGGCCCGTGAGACACAACCGCCGCTTCAGCTCGAACATGACCAATCAATTCGACTGGGCCCGAGACACCGCCCCGAGCCGCCAATCTGACCTCACAGCCTTACGCCGTTATTTGCCTGTTGGTTACCGTAGCAGCCCAGCCGACTGCCGCCCTCCCTCTCTGAGTCTGCTGCTCGTCCCGTCTCTTTGGCCCTGGTCCCTGGGCCTTCCATCATTCAATCCACCCCCTGGCCGCCTCCCCTGTTCATCCCGTGGCTGGTCGGCGGCTGTGCCATTTTCTTTTCTTTGACCAAACTCCCGGGTCACAACTTTGCCGGCCTCAGCGGCGAGGCGTAGCAAAGTTTGGTCTTGAGAAAGCCCATCTGATGCACACCACGAGGGTTTTGACGGCCAAGCAGAGGCACAGACGCCGGATAGACTTCCATGCCGACGGAACCTATACGATTTCCTACAAGGGTTTTCCGAGATGTGGCTCTGCACGTTGGGTCAAAACAATAAAATACGGGACACGGACCGAATATGCAGTGAACGAAATGCCTGTTCGCATGCAATGCACGCACGCAATGATTGCATTTCGTTTCTGCAAGCAATACCGCCAAGGACCGTATTCCCCGACTGCAAATCAGCAATCTCAAATGCTTGCTATCATGGCTCAACGCCCCGAGAATGGGGATTGGTATGTAATGTAAGCACAGGTGCAGACTTGTGCGATCCTCTCTCGCAGGTCAGGCACTATTTTAACATATCCAGGTAGAGACAGCCACGGGGCTAGCCTCGGGGCGTGTTGAGCTGATGGTTCCAAGCGTGCGTGCCTAAAGTGAGCATTTAGCGCTGACAAGGTCCAGACTCACTCACTCGTTGCCCCAAATCTGTCCGCCCAGAGGGTGCGCGAGCCACGTGAGGTGACATTTTCAAGACCAAACTGTGCCGCAGAAATGCGTCCCTTCATACTAAGATTAATTGCCCTGTGCCCAACCGCCCGGCGGCCGACCCTATGGCTGAGGGATGCGTGCATGGATATCAGTCTACGGCAATAATGTCAGCCTTATGCTGTCTTGTCTATCTGGCTGGCACAATAGCCAAGTCCAGCCTGCCGACTGACGGCCGCCTCCTCAGACAGACCGTTGTGGCCACGGCATGCAAGTGTGGGGGCTGCGCAGAGCAGAGCAAAATGATGGACTCCCACACTATGCTCTGGGTGAGACCGTTGACTTGTGCCACGCGGTTGATAGTGGCGGGGCCAATCGAGCAGATCGGGCACTAATTAATGTATTGACAGTGGGAGCGCGGCTGATCACTACGGCGCCATTCGAGTGTCCACCTGCTTTGCTCGAAGGTCGTCGAAGCCGAGGAGATGGGAATTGGGCCAATCTTTCCCACATCAAATGCACACGTGATGAAGCATTCTTTGGTCGCGTGTAATAAGGAGCAGCGTCCTTTGCCCAGATTCGGTCACCCGTGGGGACCCCAATACTCACTGACCCAGTTTCGCTTCACTCGGCTACACTAGCCGGGAGACCTTCGCATATTTTACACTATTGTCTCTGCAACTTGTTCTATACCCACCAACCGCTTCCACGGAGATGAGCTGAAGATTTATGCCACTATCTTTGAGTATGCACGGCAGTTTCACCACTCGGCCACCTCGCCTGCCTTGGGCTTCTGCATCCGCACGACCTTGTCACAGTTCAGCAAGCACAATGGGTCAAATGCCTGCTTGATCTGTTTATAGGAAAAGGTCGTCAGTATGGGCGTGGAAATTCTTGAATAAGGCATTCATGTACAGGAACAGGGTTAGGAAGCAAAGGGTGGGGACGATATATCGTACCTTTCGCATGGCATCCACGGTGGTCACACCCAGCTCGTGAGGGAGATAGTCGCGCTTCCCCAATCCGACGCCGTGCTCGCCCTGTAGTAGGTTCATTGTCGTTAGCAAAAGGCCAGACCACGAAGCGCTCGTCGTGCCGGGTGGGAGGGGTGGTAGGAGTAGTAGTTATCGTACCGTCACTGTGCCCTCCATCTCGACGGCCCTCTTGACCATGCGGTGCACGACCTCCTCGGCGATATGCCTCTCCGAGTCACTGTACAGCAGTATGGTGTGGAAGTTGCCGTCACCAGCGTGGCCAACGATAGTTCCGTAGAGCCCGCTGCCCTTGACGTCCTTCTTAGTCTGCTCGATAATGTCCGGCAGGCGCGAGATGGGTACGGCAACATCTCCCGTCCAAACGTTGTCCCCCTCGCGCTTGACGGCCAGTGTGCTCCAGAGGGCCTCCTTGCGCGCCGACCACAGGTCATGCTGCTCCTCGAGGCTCTTTGCAAAGTCGAAGCCCGTGCTGCCAGACTTCCTGGCCATCTGGCGCACGACCTCAATCTGCTCCTTGACGCCCTTGTCCGTGCCGGCGAACTTGAAGAAGAGCGTCGGGGCCTCCTGCCACGTGCGGGTCGTCGACCCGGCCTTGTTGATGCAGCTCATCATCTCGTCGTCGAGGATCTCGACCGCGGCGATGGGCACCCCGGACCCGACCACCTGCGCGACGCAGTCGGCCGCCTGCCGCACCGAGCCGAAGCTGCACACGGCCACGCTCGTCTGCGCCGGCTTTACGGTGACCTTGAGCGTGGCCTCGGTGACGAGGCCCAGCGTGCCCTCGCTGCCGATGAACAGCTTGGTGAGGTCGTAGCCCGCGGAGCTCTTGCGCGGCCTCTGCCGCGTCTTGATGACCGTGCCGTCGGCCAGCACCACCGTCAGGCTGAGCACCCACTCGCGCATGGTGCCGTAGCGGTAGGCGTTGGTGCCGCTACAGCCCGTGCCGACCATGCCGCCAATCATGGCGCCGGGGCCCGGGTCGGGAGGGAAGAACAGGCCGTCGGCGGCCAGCTGCTCGTTGAGGCGCTCCCAGCCCACGGCGGGCTGGACGACGACGTCGAGGTCGTCCTTGTGCAGGGCGAGCACGGCGTCCATGCGGGCAAAGTCGACGCAGATGCCGCCGCGGGTGGCGGCAAAGTGGCCCTCGAGGCTCGTGCCGCCGCTGTAGCCCGTCACGGGAATGCGGCGCCTGTGGCACACCTTCATGATGCGCGAGACCTCGTCAGTCGAGGCGGGGTAGACGACGCAAAAGGGCCGCTCCGAGGGGGAGTGCTTGTGCGTCGACCAGTCCGACGTCGCGTGTGTGGTTATCACGTCGTCGATCGTCGACACGTTCTCCCTGCCCACGATGGCCACGAAGTCGGCCCACGCCGCCTCGAGCTCCTTGGGCGCCGTGTTGTGCCTGGGCGGCTTGGCGATGGAGCCCAGGGGTAGCGTTGATGTCGGGTCGATGTCGCGTGGGTAGTTGAGGCCGCAGTAGAAGGCTATGAGACTTGCGCCGAGGACGACTGTTGCGGGAAGGGGGGGGGGGTGCGTCAGCAATTGTTGGGTCGGCAGGTGGTTGAAGACGATGGACAACAGGAAGACAATTAAATAAATAGCACTTACAGACTGTGACTGGGAGAGGACCGCCGCTGTTGCGCGCCTGTCTCTCTATGGCCGCCCTCGTCAGCTCCTCCTTTTCCCTTGCTATACGTGATGTGATACTTTCAAGCATCTGGCCCTTGAACGTGGGCCCGTTGGGTCTTTGCTCGTTCCCTTTCTCTGAGGACATCCACCTCGCCGTAGACATCAAGCATGGTATGCGCCGCGCAGCCCTGGTTGTCGCTGTCGCTGAAGCTACCCTAGGCGCAGGAGCCCTTGGTGCCCCTAAACTCCTCTGCAGAGCCCTCCGGCCCAGTTGGGACGACATTGTGGGTTTTGCCGCGGACGTGGGCGGATGATTCGGCGTCGTGGGAGTGAGTGTGCAAGGCAAGCTCGATCTCTCTCTTCTTGTCTTCTCTTCTCTCTCTCTCTCTCCCTCTCCCGTGTCGGCTGCAGGAGTAGATGCGATGCGACTGTCGCGCTGCCAAGGCCGTCAGCGGCAGCTTGCGAGGTAGATATAGTCGGCTACCACGGGCAGGATAAGGTGTATCCGTCCATGATAATTATCCTGCATCGGACTCGTGAAAGTAGCTGATTGGGAAGCTGCAGACTGCAGCTAGCACGTCAAACCGGCGGGGAATGACGGAGGCCCCACCCGCCCGGCTGGAAGTACCTCACTTCCTCCCGGGCTCCACCCATCAGCCCGCAGCGGAACTCGGGAGCATCCAAATGACATTGCTCACCCAGCTCATTCGAAAAGATTCTTGATCTGAACACCACCGCTATGCCGCCAGGGTGGCCTTGAGCCTTGATGCTTACTTCGCCGGGCGCATGAAGTACTACTATGCATCTCAGGTAGGGACACAGACCGCAGCAAAGGCATCTGCTGGCAAATCACCTTCGGGCCCAGCATTGTTGTGCGCATGTCTGCATATCCAGAATCGTCTTAACCAAGAGGTTTTGTTTCCTGCGAAGGTGGTAAAGCCCAATTCAGGCTGCCTCGCCCTCTAAAATCAGTGTTCAGGCACTATTGACGACTCCTCCCAACGGCTTGACGTCTGCTTCGACCTGATTCCCACCGAGCCTTTTGCTACTTGTGCTTCTTCGAGTCGAGAGCCTGCTAAAATATTCGTACAGCAATACATCACGATGGGCGCCACGTCAATTAGTGAGGCTGGTGGACTGGGCTCCAAATATGAGCGCACACTCATTTCAGGCCTACAGCTACACGACCATCATTGATGTGATCAAAGATGCCTTGCAGGAAATCAACCTCATTCTAGTTGGGATAATAAAGCTAAATAATGTTGATCTGCACAACACCGAGAAAGTCCGTGGTGACGATGGAGAGGAAACTGGTGACGAAAACTAAGACGCTCGTCGCCACTCCATGCAGCAGCCAGAGGCTGCAGAATATGGCAGTCGACTTCATCGAAAACACACGAAGGGTTTCGTCGGCCGCATCAGATAGGTTTCCTTTGACAAGAAGGAATTTGAGCAGTATTTGTCTGGGCCCACCACGCTGAACGACACCAGCGGGAGCATCAGGCCTCGGGATACAGCTGCAGGAGACCTCCAACATGGCGATTCTCCAGGCCAAACAAAAATGGACACGCCGGCATGCCAGAGCTCTCGAGTGCTGGGAACATCTTGATCGAGGTCAAGGACTTGTCGCTGGAGGAAGTCGACAAAGCGACTGACCCCGAATTCCACATTGCCTTGGATGTTTGCTTGTTACCTGTGCAGTTGTTCGCGATGCTTCTCATGCAGGCGGCGGCAAATGCAGTGGCTCAACTGGGCTCAATCTGATGTACATTGGGTCAAGCATCGAGTCGGTTACTCTTTATCACGCTTTTACTAAGCCACATGCCGAGAATATATACAGTGCTGCGTCTCGTCGACCAGGTGGAACTGGTCGACACCTTTCATCAGCATGATAAATATGACAAACATATGCTTCCCGTTCTGATACAAACCCCTACAGAAGGGGCTCAAACAGCCGCACAGGGAACAATTTATCAACACTTAGGACATCAGTACCGCCACAGTAAGGCGTTGTATAAGCCGTTCCCGCACTGTTCAGCTGCTACTACTCTTTGAGTGTGAACGGCGCAAACAAAGGAATAGAAAATATGCCGCTCATTTGCACGGACAGCTGACTGGTGTGAACGGCTTAAAGGTTATTAAGCTGCTCTTATTAGTGAGCCGTTCACAGTTGTGAGCGGCTCAGCGGAGCGAGCGGCTCAATGGCAATGGGGCGCATTAACGGCTCACTTTTCATGAGCGGTAGACCACTTCACGCCGGTACTCTGCACATGTCAACTGATGGATTCTATCTTCTCGAAGGCGCTCGAGGTCAACGGGGCCTCGTTTTGAGAGATCTAGGTGTTACTAGTAGTGAGAGCAAGCACTTTAGCCTTGCCTATTTACCTCCGTACCTGGGTAGTCCATCATACACAACTACGCGGGGTCATTTACTCAAGTGAGGATGCTGCCGTCATCGAGATTAGTACTGCTCGACAGTCGTGTTATTGTTCCTTGTGCACCCAGTCCACGGCTCGTTGGCATATCCATATTGGCCAGTTGGCCCTCGCTCTCGACGTGGTCCCGTTTCGCTCTGCGGTCCTGCATTGCCTTGTGCCATCCTACAAGTTCTTTTATTTTATTTATACGTGCTACTAGGCAGCAGCCGTGTTACATGGAAGCAAAGATTTAAAGAAATACCTAATGTTAAAGAATATACCATATAAACTAGCTCCAGTGCTTGCACTTGAGTCTATTAGCACCTCCACAAGTACCTAAGCAGCATTTCATTGGTAACCGAGAGAGGGATAATGTTGAAATCCATAAGAACTACATTGAATCAATTGATCTTAGTTTAAACAAGCACACAAGGAGTCCACTCCTTATAGACCAAGTCGTCTCGGCAACCTACCAAAACACCAAAAACCCACCCTTGACTCTACAAATCAGTCGATCCATTCCACATAAGCAACAACCATGGCCAACAAAAAGAACAAAAACCTACCAAACAAATCACCACCCACGGCCCAACAAAAGGCCAGCAGCGCATCGCCCGCCGGGTCCAGCAATACAACGAGCTCATGAGGAAACAACAGCCCCTGGCCAAGAAAGATGCCCCGCACCATCGTGTCCTGTTCGCCAGCGGTACCGCAAATGCCAGTAAGCTGAAGGCGGCTGCTGCCGTCGTCTGCAACGGCGGCGATAGCGTGGACGAAGGGCTACAAACTTTGATTGACTCATTGGAACAAGAATGAACTCAGAGTGAAGTACAAAGGCCTGGACAGCAATTCGATACGATGACGAGGACATCACCCTGCAACCAAGTTCTACGCACCCCTTTGCGATGCATAGCAAAGACAACTCAGACAACCCGCAATCAATGCGACCGACCAGCCGACCGCCATCCCATCTCAGATCCAGACACAGGACTAAACGGAGCCGAACTGTCCATGGTATCCAGCTCTGGATAGGCCTGGTTTGAGAAATCCTGCACATGTGAAATTCCAACGTAAGTCCCTGTATTCCATCGAGCGAGGAATCTGGGAGCTACCTAGGTATTCAGTTGTTGAACTGATCTGTCAGGATGGCAGCCCGCCCATCACTATAATCAAGGTCAACCTGCCGTGGTCGGTCCATCTCGTCATTTCGTCAACTGAGTAGGCTTGGATAATGACCCCCCCCCCCAAAGGGGCAAAGAACCCCGTCCCTAACAGATGTTTTTTCGGGCCTCAGGAATCGAACCATACCGTCCGCCGTCTATGGCCGGTAGTTACTCGAACATATTTCAACATTGAACGGTGGCACGAGATTGGTTGTCTCGTCCAAGGCAGGCTTTCAAGGCCCGATTTTCAACATGTATGATAAAATTAAAAGATACTCACTCTCACGCTCACCATGGCCAGAGATGTATAGGCCATCCACAGACTTGAAGTAGATACTTGAGTTGTTCCTCAGTTCGAAGACATCCCAAGACTTGACTTTAGTGCCTCTGTCACGATCCGCACCAATGTGCTTTTCATACAAAACTGACACCATTCACAGTCATAATAGGCAGATAGTGTTTACGTTGCAGCCTCGCCTTTTGTCAAGATAAGTGACCTAAGTCGCCCAAGGGGAAGGAACAGGAAGAAAGGTACGTAAGTGTTTCCGACCACACTCATCTCGTCTTTCCTTCCTGGTACCTACTTCCTCCCACATCTGGGGGCCAAGACCTCATGGAGTAAAACAAGTCCTGCCTGGTCTTGATATGCGAGCACTGAATTGTAAACCGAGCTTGCTCGGTGTTAGAAAGAGAGGAGCGACTGGAATACAATGTTATCATATCCAACCACACAAATCACCAGTAGCGAGTAATCTGGTTCTTGACAACTGGAGCATTCAATTGCATGAGCAAGTCTCGCCCCAGGTGCCCAGTGGAGATTTTTACTTCACCAGCTGCGCATGCATGTGAAATGCAGTGAAACACCACCAATGGGCCCACCAAGTCTAAAGAACGCTTGCTTGCAGTGAGCGAACATCATCCAGTTCGTGTTGCAAGGCAACGTCATGTCGAGCTGCACACACCACACAGACTGGCTACCATAGGCTTCCTCAAGACATGGCTCATACACACACACACACACACACACAGCAAGAAGCAGAGTTGCCTCTAATTAACTCTCTACGCCACGCAAGTGCTATTTTCGCTCACAAGGTGAAATGCCCCAAATTTTCTCTATGACTGGATTGATAGACTTGCCAGGACTCTCTCCTGCCTCCAACCCCTCCCACCAATTTCTGGCGCTGTCTCCTCTTTCTAGCTGGCAATATGAATTCCGGACAACACCCTCCTCCTCCCCTCCCGCCCTTCCAATCCTTGGTTTCCCACCCAACGTGTGGAGATTACTTTAATTTGTACAAAAATAGCCCCATGAAGAAAAACTAGCTCCTCAGATGCACAGACTTTGATGAACGCTCTCTCGCTCTCTCGCTTTGCGTCTACTTGCCCCCTCGGCTGTGACCTCCCCTCCTTCCTGGTGGTTGGGTTCCAAACCACCTTCAATTTCTTTCTTTTTCCTACGAGTTCGGTTCAGGCGCCCTCGGACCTGGGGAGATGATGGGGGACATATGGTGTTTGTGGGGTATGCTCGGTGAGATATGTGGATGTATGTGAATGTGAATGTGTAGCGGATGGTATGAGAATAAAAACACAAATGGCATTATCAGAATTGAATGTAACAGTGGGAAAATCTTCCTCCTCGACCCTCTCCTGTGGGCCGCTCAAATTGTGCAACCAGAAATGACTGCTCATGAACTGCGTCACCTATTGTTACTCCCCACAAACCACTCCTGAGAGGAGTTTTATGTAATCGGTAATACAGAGTATCATGGCACTCGAATTTCGGACTGATATTTCGGCATTGAAGCCGGAGATGAGCCTCGCACGAAGGCGCGCCTGTGCTCCTGATCAGGATGATTGCAGGGCAGGAACAGTGGGTTTCGTAGTCGGGTTGGGGTTCACCGGCCGGCCATACCACCACTCGTTGCGCCCAAGAGGTTGCGTACTCCAGCAAAGCAGACGAGGTCGCCTGAATACGCGTGTGATATCCCCGACCCTGAGACGGGGTTGGCCGGCCATGAGCCGCTCTCATGGCGAGATCTCATCTCAGTCTCAGCAGCTGTGACACTGCCCCTTTCTGCGACACTCGGGACGTTCGCCCATCATCGGTCGTCGCCGCCTCTGTCCTTTCCTCTCCTGCGGAAGAAATCCATGACTCGCCTTGCGGCACCGCTGCTTCCTGCATGGTCGTGGCCGCCGTGTCGCGAATATTCGTCCTTATCGTAGGCGTCCACAAATCGCTTGTTTTTCTGCAGGATGCCACGGGTCCCTCGGCTTGGGGTTCTCTTGTGTTCCTTGACTGGCTGCTCTTCAGGGTGACTCGTCTGGTTTGTCTGCCGCGGCACGTTCTCAACGGATGAATCTGAAGCACTATTCAGAACCGCTCCTTGTTGTTGCATGTGCGACGGAATGCCAGTTTGGCGCCTGCTCTGGTAGGGGTTCGAATTACTCCTTTGTTGCTGCGGGTTCTGGTTTGGATCCCGACGTTGCTGTTGCTGAGGTTGCGAGCCCGGAAGCTGAGCGTACATTCCGTCTATGTCAGCGGGGTTGGGCGCCTGAGGCTGTTCCACATGACGGCCTTGGTCATCGACCTGTGGAGGTTCCTGCATCGGAAGGCTTCGCTGTGAGTCACGGGGCTCTTGGTCATACTCCTTACCGAGCCCAATGGCCTTGAGAGAGAACGAGCTGGGCAGCAATGAGAACCGCTTATTCCCCTGCCTATCCAACGACGTCTGCGACCCGTTCATGCTTCCAGATTGCTTCTTTCCAAGCCCCAGAGAGAAAGAGCGGCGCGAGCGCTTCGAGTCCATTGACGGGCGAATGGGGCCGTCGTCGGAGATGGGCTGGGTCATGCTGACTGGAGGATACTTCTTGGTCTTCTCCCCGGAAGGAAGCTGGCTCTTGCGGGTACTCCTATTACCGAACACAGATCCGCTTCGTCCGAAAAATTTGGTGCCAATGTCGCCGATCGTGTTGGATCGCCTGTGGCCCCTGGAGTCGGTGCTATCGGCCTCCCCTGTGTGGCCACTGGCCCTGGAGAGTTTGGATGGCGTGTTGACGCTGGGTCTACCGTAGTCCGAGCCCTGGTCCTCGTTCGAAGAAGGTTCGGGATAGGCTGATCGACCTGCAGGTTGTTGTATACTTCCATGCACGTTAGTATCAGCGACCGTGGGGGCGGAGGGTTGGCCGTACGTAGCTCTCCCTGTTCCATAACCCTTCGAACCGGTCGAGCCGCCGGTGGTTGGTCGCCCAGGTGCTCCTGCAGATGTCATGTATTGACCATCAGAAGCTGCCCGCATCGCTTCACGGCTTGGCCTCTGTGGTTGCACCAGGTTCTGGTTGTTGAGATGCGCGCTCGGAGGCCTCCTCGAGGTGGCAGATGTCGGACCGTATGTCTCTCTTGTGACGGGCGGGTCGCGGGGTAGTGGTTTCTCGTTTGCGGAAGACGACTGAACCTCAACAGGTCCTGCGCTGCCCGAACGGGCCCTAGACTTGGACGATGAACCGTGCCCGCTTGCCTGCTCGCCACGCTGGGTCTGGGTGTTGGGCGCAACATATTCGACCTGTACCGTCCTGCGCTTGTTGTCTCTCTGTTGTCGAGCGGAATTCGCGGCCTCGGTATCTGGGTCAACAGTGCCCTGCTTGCTCGTCAGGCCGCCAATCGAAGGTCCAACTGTATTCTTCTTGTGCGCTTCTCGGACAGATGCGCTGCGGGCCACCGTTGGCGTCTCATCCTCGGCGGGGACAGTGGTATTCTGGATCTCCCCGGGAGTGGTGGTGCTACTCGTGATAAACTCAACCACATGGGCATACTCGCTCAGCCAGCTGTGGCGGGCCACCTCAAATAGGTCGGCACGCTTCCGAGGGTTCGGAACCAGTATTCGTCGCAGCAGGTCTCGCGCGTGAGGAGTGACATATTCGGGGAAGGTAAGCGGGGTGTTGACAATATACTTGTAGAGCAGGTTAATGTTGTCGCCTTCGGGGTTTGCGGGATCGTCGTCGAAAGGTAGATAGCCTGCCAACATGGCATACTGGAACAGTGAATGTCAGTACCGAGAAACAAGCCCACAAACGATGCAGAGGCGGCGTACCAGAATAACCCCACAGCTCCAGACGTCAACTTTTCGACCGGTGTACAACGAGTCGCTAACAACCAATTCAGGAGCTGCATAACAGGGACTGCCACAACTCGTCTGCATGAGGTCACCCTTCCGCATCCCATTCGGCTTCAGCTGGTTCAAGCCCATGCGCTTGACGAATTCGCGGTCGCTGAGGCTGTTCTCCTCCTCTTCCGATAGCTCCTCAACGGGGTCGAACGTGTTCGCGAAGCCGAAGTCGGTAATGATTATGTTTCGGTTGCGGTCCAGCAGCAGATTTTCCAGCTTCAGGTCTCTGTGCACAATGCCCTTCTTGTGTAGATAGCCCACACCGGAAACCAGTTGCGCGAAAAGACGACGAGCGGCGTTGTCCTTGAGGTACCGGTGGTTCAGGATGTAGTCGAACAGCTCACCGCCTGAGGCGTATTCCAGAATTATACCAAAGTGCCTCTCGGATTCCTCCATCTTGTGTAGTCGGACAATGTTGGGGTGTGTCAGTTGCTTCAGGATGGCAACCTCGCGCATAATCTTGGCCATCCGGGATGGGTTGCTTCCCAGCTGGTCCTTCTTGATGAGCTTGATGGCGACCTGTGTATGTCCTAGTGATTAGCGCCAACTGTGAAGCACATCGAAGATTCGCTACTTGGTCCTACCTGGATGCCGCCTTCTTGCTTCCAACCGAGTTTGACTTTGCCGAACTCGCCTTCACCGATGGTGTTGCCCAGTATGTACTCGCCAAACTTGGTATGCTTCTCGCGTTTGCTAAAGTCATGCCGGCTCCGACCACCGCGCCGTGTCTCCTCGCCGTGCTGTTCGGCACTTGCAACAATCGGTGGTGGGGCCGTGTCGTCGGCCTCAGTCGGGTGCGGTTGCGCCTGTGCCTCGCGTTCGCGCGTCCGCTCAATGTCCACATCGGGCTGTGACACCAGCATGGTGTTCAATATTTCGCTGGCTTCCCTAGAGGGCCCTTGCGGTGTGGACGACGACGACTGTTGCGACCTGATAGGCAGTGACGTCGAGCCGCTTGCCGCCCGCGAGCCTCTGTGGCTGCCGCTGGTACTCGACTTGTGTGATTGCTCCTGGCCTGCCTGTGCCGACTTTCGGCTCCGAGCGCTGTGAACAGCCGCCTCATCTTGATAAGCCTGGCCCGCGCTCGCCTGCCCGTTCGCGTCGTTCGCTGCGAGCCGCTGCGACGTCGATCGGTCGGTACCCGCTGCTGCTGCTGCTGCTGCTGCTGCCGATCTCCTCGACGCCGGGGCGCCGCTGGAGCCGCCAGCAGTCTGCTGGGATGAGGTGCGAGGTGGTACCGAGGTAACGGGCATTTTGCGGCGGTCGGAGGAGGATGGCTGGTACTGGTCGGAAGGGTCGACGGGGATGGGGGATGCGAGAGCTGCGCGTGAACTCATTGGGGAGTTGCTTTGGGACGGTGCGTCTCCCTTACCGCTGCCGTTTCCGCTGTGTTTCCTGGAGGGCCGTTTGGAAGCCGAAGGTGAGGATGTGCTGTTCTGTGTGGCCGCATAATACGGGTCACGGGCAGGGGAGGAGGTGGACTGCTGCTGTGGGTGCTGGTGCCGACTGCCAGGCGAGGCGGCAACCAAGGGCGGTGAATTGATGGTGACGGAGGTAGCTGTCTGGTGAGGCGCGGATTGCAATGCAGCCGACGACATCTTCCCACGCGGGAGCGCGGAAGGACTGGAGTCGGGTTGTGTGCTTATCAGGGTGGGGTGGTTTGGCGTTGCTCAGGCGAAGGGATTCTGGATATTTGCTCAGCCCCGTGCACGATAGATTCGATTGATGTCGTGCCTTGCTCGTCACTTACCCAAGGGAGTTGACGTTTAAGGGGGTCGGTTGGTCGGACGTTGGGCTAAGGAGGATGTTTCGGCTCGCACACTAGTTCAGGTCGGGATCGGGGTTGCGGTTTTGGGAGGCTGGAAAGGAAATGCTTCCAAGGTTTCCAAAGTTGGAGGAGCACCCAGCAGTTTGGGGGGGGGGCAGTCTGAGGTACGGCCAAGTACCACACCAACCCAAGACCGGGAACCAAGCGGCACGGAGGGAGGGTAATAAGGGCTACCTAGGTACCTAGGGCAAAGGAGCGAGCAGGGCGGTAGCGCAGGCTATTCCTGGGTGGTAAGGAAAGGGCCTTGTCGTGGGAATAAAATAGCAATCAAACAAGAAACAAGAGGTCAAGTCAAGGAGCGAGCGAGCGCGCGTGTGTCGAGGGCGGAACCTCTCAGTACGTCGCAATTCGCAGGGGACGCGGGAGCGTGACCTAGGGGAGGTGGTTTTTGCTGCAACAGCGAGTGCAACCAACGAGAACCGAGTGTCTGTCTTGTTGTGTTTTCTTTTCTTTGGGAGCTGGCTTTGCGCTGCTGGTTGTGCGAGTTTGCGTTATGTGTGTATGTGCGAGTGTGCGAGTGTGCGAGTGTGCGTGCTTAGCTGAGCTGAGCCTTGCTATTAATGGGGGGAAATGTGAGCAATGGATGCAACGAGTCGCCAGACTGCCCAATGAGAGACCAATTCCTCAGCTCAAAACACCATGGCTGCCCTGCGATTTGTTGTTTTTCGATACGGCGGTCAGTTTGACTTGGGTCGGCTGGGTGTGCTGTGGGATGTACCGGGGTGGGATGGGATGTGCTGTGTTGTGTGGCGGCGACGGGTTGACGTTGCGCGGCGGCTGCGCTGTGTTGTGACGTTCAGGTCAACAAGTCAGTCAACTCAATTATTCAATCAGTACAGGCCGTTCGTTGCGTGTAGATCGGATCGCCCTATTATTATTTTTGCCCCCCTCGTGGACGTTTATTTTGTGCTGCCGTTGTCCCTGCAGCCTGTTTTCCGCCTGGTCGCCTCAGAGCGCGCGGTTGATGCAGGCTATGGCTCGACTCGACCGGACTCGACTCAGGTCCTGTGAACAACACACATGCAGCGATGCAGCAATGCAGCCCAGACGCGACACCCGCAGAAGCTTGGTAGGCGGCGTAGTGTCGTGGTGGGTTTTGGGACAGGTTTGGGGGCCCCGATATTTTGGCCCCTTTTCTCTGATAGGTTCGTTGGTTGCAGTCAATGCAGGTCAGGGAAACCAGACCAGTGACCCAGAGTTTGGTGGACTTTGATTATTCAATTATTAGGCGCGCCCGCGACCGACAAGATGGGACCACAGAGACAGGACAATGGCGCCGTTGTGCTGAGTGTGTGCTCGCTGCAACAACAACAAAAAAAGGTACAGTAGAACTACCGGACGGCAGGGACAGGAGCGGAGCGGCGGGGGAGAGGGAAAGGAGTGGTGGGACGGGGGTTTGAGAAGTGAGGTCAGCTCGAGGCCAATGAAAAAAAGGGACGAAAAGTTTGGGGAAACGAGAGACGGCGAACAGGACGGGTCGACTGAGACAAACGCCGCTGATTGTCAAGTGAGGAGGAGGAGGAGGAGGAGTAGGAGTAGCAGCAACAGCAAGGAGGCAGGGCGGGAAGGAAGAAGACTGGCGGTTGAGAGGTACGGACGGAGTAAGGCAGGCAGGGTAGGGGGGATGCCCAGGCGAGACGACGATGCTGCTGGGTTCCCACTGCAGCCGAATTCAAATGCAACAAGCGCAGATGCATGCGAATGCGAATTGCAGAGCGTCAAATGTAACTGGGGCTCCTGCTAGGATCTCGGTCGACAAGCGAGAACATGAAGGCAGAGGCGCCGCCGGGTGGGTAATCTTATTTGACCCCGTCCGCGGCCTCGATGAATCAATCCGCCAGCGCCTGTGTTCCTCTGCTCGTTTTCTAACAGGCTCCTCGACGGGAACCCTCGACAGGCTCCTCTCTTGTTTCCCTCTCTGATGAATCCGACACTCCCAGTTTCTGACAGCTCTCGTCCATGCCTATGGACCGTACCTTGATTTTTCTTCTTCCCTGGTTGTTGACTTTCCAGGATATCCCGCGGGCTGGCCTCACCCGAGCACCAGAAAGAAACCTTGGCCACGATCCCATGATTAATGCCGTGAACTATATGCGTTCATGTACGATGTACTGTGGTAGATCCCGCCTGTTAGCCAGATTATACACAGTATGCGAGCACCGGGCCAGTTTTAACATTACCTATACCTCGGTATTAATTCGAGCTGGGTGTTTGCAAACTTTGCGTATGCCACACGGCTTCACGGCTTCGATGCCACACGGCTTCACGGCTTCGATACCCTCGCGCAGCATTGAGACAGCAGACGGGAAAAATAGGTCAGCCATGATCTTGCCAGTGCTTGCCAGCGCTTGGCCCATATGCAGTCTGGGGGATGCTTGGACGAGGCCGACCTTGGGCAAATCATCACTTCATGCAACCCCAACAGCAGCCGCATTTCACACGGAGATACTGTGATATAACACCGCCGCACACACGCATACACACACACACACGACTTTGGCCGCGGAGTGCAAGCACGGCGTCAAAGGTCTCCGAGGTGGCCTGCGGTACTAAGTACTTGGATTAGGTGCCGAGGTATACTTGTTGGTATAGGTACCTAGGTAGGTGCTGTGCAGACCAACTGCATTACCAACCTGCCTGCTGCGTACGTTGTGTTTGTGCAGATCCTCAAGCACATGGACAATATGCACCACCATACGACACCCAGCCAGCAGAAGCTTAAATTGTTTGTGTCCTATCCCACACACGAGAACAAGTCAGACGCTCCACCCGATCGACGTGTCTCAGCTCCTGGACGAGGGTAGCTTGCCCCGGGAAGGGTGGAAGGATGTCATATAGCTGGTCTGCTGTATAGTCTACATTTCAAGGTTGCTTAGTGATACAAGCTGTCCCAGCCTGCCGTGCTGGTGTGGTTCAATATCTCACCGACGGCCAGTTTATTTTCTTGTGGCTGTTATCTTGCTGGCATGGATGAACAGACGCTGGACTGGACTGGACTGGTTGATAACTCACCAGACGTTCAGTGGGCGCCTTACAACATGTGAGCTTATTCGTGGTTGTAGTCTGGGAATGTACACATTCCGTATAGCGGTACGTACTGCATAGTACCTGTCGGTAAATGGTGGGGGCGACGGTGACATGCCGCATGCAAGTGCGAACAAGAGCGTCTTGGTTTCGTTTGGTGCTGGAGGGGCAACACTGCGGTAGTGTCCTGCACGACGGAGGACTCTTATCCACCACGAGACCGAGGAAAACCACGGCGCACCAAAACAGCCTCGAGACCCGGTTTCCACGAGGCTAGTACTGTGTACCTGCCGTCGCAGCGTGCCTTGCCTTGGAAGCGCAGCGAGGAGTAGACCTGGGCCAAGCATCTCGACAGCCTTTTTATCTCATCTCACTCATCTGCAGGCTCGTCCCGTTCCTGCGGTTGGCACCACCACAAACGCCAGCCAGCCATCAGCGAGCCGAGCAAACCTGACGACACGGCCATAGGCAGGCAGACAGACATCCACTCCAACCAACACGTAGATGCAGACACACCAAGCCACACCAAGCAAGCCCTGCATCAGGCTGCATCAACATCACGAGCTCACTGCTTGACCGCCTCGGACCCTTCTTTCTAATGTAGAATCTCGTCGTAAGGGACATCCACCCGGGGGGTCAGCAGGGAAACCGTCGAGAACCAGTCAACGACGGCGCCCCTGCCCTGGCCTCTGCGTTTCTTTGACTGCTCGGTGCTGGCTGCTTGTTGCCAGCCACCCCAAGATATGCCCAGGTCAACGTGCATGTGTGTGTGAGTGTGTGTGTGTGTGGCCCCACTTTATCCTTCGACGAGGCTTCTCGAAGGCTCAAACAGGCGTGTCAGGAAGGGGGATAGCCGATACCTATTCCAATGAGACGGACGACTGTTTCAGACTGTGGTACCAAGTAGGTAAGCAAAAACTTGAGGGTATGGAAATTACGTCCAGGCACGGTACGTTATGGGCACCCGTCTGCAGGCCAGGCTAATCATACTGCGTGGTGGTACCTGTGTGGTAGAACAGCTTGTTCCTGAATTCCTAGCCCGCTGCACGAAGGGAGTCAGGGATCAGGGATCGGAATGCGACGCACGCCAGCCCTTCTTGTCCAGAAGCCATGCTCAATTGCTGGCTTGAGAAACGGCTAATGGGGCACGCGGCACGCCGCACCTCACAAGCTCTGGTAGCAGCCCTGGGCCCTGGCAGCCCAGCCCAGCCAGCCCAGCCCAGCACAAACCCAGCCAGCCGGCCCTCTCAGCCCATCATCACATTGAACCCAGCACCCAGCACCCAGCACCTACAGCAGCACCCAGCTACCGGGCAGGGGGGAAAGAAGGAACACCCAGCCCCCCCCAGAGGGCAACAGTGTGGGTGCCAGCTGCCAAATGCATCTGCAAGACCTCATCGTCGATCGACTTTGGGGGATAATTAATTCCCGAAATCAAAGTCCTTGGGCCCGCAATGCCCCTCTCCTCGCAGGCCTCTTTCATGAGTCGCCGCCGCCCAACCAAGAGTCTCCTCTCTCGTGCATGTGTCTGACCTGTCGGGCCTGTCTGGGACGGGACCCTGGGTCAGAAAACTGCTGCTTGACGCCGCACATCCATCCTTTGGTCTCAAAAGGGAAACCCCACAATGTCAACGAGACAGACAGAGGTACAGCGTCTTGGCAACACCACTTGGCACTTGCCAGGCAAGCAAGTAACATGTCTCAACCACTGCTCTTTGGCAGCCACACATAATCATCAGTCTCTCTCACACAAAGTCTCTGTGGTTTAGGCGTTTCGTCCAGCGCATAAACTTTGTTTAGTTCCTTCTAGTTTCTGGTTCCCTCCCTCCCCAGTCCCCACCACTCGCAGCCCTCGGGACCAGCCCAAACTCTCTTTTGTCTACCCAGGTAACACCCGTCATATCTCGTCACCTCTGCATTGCCCAAGACTGCCCAAGACTGCCCAATTCCACCAACCCCCAATTCCCAGAATCCCCACACAAGGCAAGCGCCATGCCGGCGCATGAATACTGTGATATGCGGCCACCCGGTCGACACCGGCGCCATGCACGCGCCACAGTATGGTGGGCAGCAAGCAGCACGCATATGCTAACACAGCAGAATGGGGACGAACACGGACAACTCGTGCACACCCCGCCCACATCATTAGGAGCAGCCAGCACATGGAACGGGATTTGGGAAGTCGGATTGAGTACCTAGGTACTGTACTAACCTGCTGCTTCCTGATGACTCCCTCCAACACCTACCTCACTCAGCCTCACCACCTCCAGCCGCCACATCCTCCAGGCGCATAACTCAAAGCAAGATAAGACCATGGCGAGCAGCTTCAACAATGCTTGGTCCGCGGGCGAGCCATACTGTGTAGTCATTAGGTCAGTCAGACATCTCCACGCCCCGCAATTGGCGCCCGTCGACCGAGCCAGAAAACATTGAAGCGCCGAACAAGTACACTCGGTACCACAGCATGCCCACATCATTTCATTCTCCCATTCTGCCCTCTTCCCTGTCCAAGTGCATCGTCCGCCCTTCGCAAGGCATAATAAACCTTCAACTTTTTCTAGCACTATTTTCTAGCCTTGTTCTTCGGCCTACGCCCACCTGCCTGCATGCCTATCTGCCTGACCTCTTCCGCCTTGCCGCGGGAGGGACGTCGTGCATTGAGCCCTGGAAATGGACGTGGCGTTTGGTGGCAGGGGTAAGCTTGACATTGTCGTCACACCCCCATCTCAGTCCCGCGTATGATCTGATTACCAAGAATTGATACCGCTGTCTTGTTTTCCAGCGCAGGGTTGATGTGTCGGCCGAGTAAGTGCCCGACCAACTCTTGGCCAGCCTCTGGTTCATGACGCTATCTTCTGTCTTTTTCCCCCTTCTTTTTCCCCTTCTGCGTCTTTGGCGCGATGCGGATCCTGACCGCTCATTACTTACTAAAGCCATCCCGGAGATTCTGCCTTGCCAGGCGAGCAAGGTCTGAGTCTGAGTCACGAGGGGATATCATATCACAGGGACACCGCGTCTTCAAAATCCTTATTTGAGAATATGGATATGTCTAGGCACGGCTAAATCCCATTGTGGGGTGATTGGGCCTTGGTGATGGGTACTACCATCACGTCGGTACAGTTCATCCCCTCCCAGGTGTCACCATGGACACGGGTCGCCCGTTCATCTCAAGCAGACACACGCGCATGTTGTGAGCCGTGCTCCCCTTGTCTCAGAAGCCCGCGCATATATGCGTCGAGAACAGACACTACCTCGAGCCCGGGCCTGCCACAGATTGAATTGTTGTCCCGGGGGGGGGGGCTTTCACTCACGCATCTCACCGACTTTAAATCGTAAAAGCACCAAAACTGCGTGATGGTAGCACGGCACAGCCACCCCCGCGAAAATGCCCGGATCGCTGGGACGTCCCCGTCCCATCACAGTGAGAGAAAAACCCAGGCCTAGGCCCACACGGACTTGGCCGACGGTTGAGATCTCCCGGTCACTCCGGCAGGACGGGGCTCGAAGGGGCACTAACGGTTACCACTGTGTACCCGTTTATGCGCCTGGGAACACACGACTGCGGGAGCATTAATGATGTTCCACCAGCACGCCCATTAGCCGCGTAATCCCCTGAGCAGAAACCTCCTCCCGCTTGTATGCCGGGGCAATATCCTCCGGCTTGTGGGATTCTCACCAACGTCGGAGCAGTGGAGCCTCAAGAGAGACTTGGAAGGTGTTGGGAAGGGGTCATGACGACCTCGGTGGATCCCAAACCCCGCCATGGCCACCGATGCATGCAGGCTTACGACCGATCTCACGAGACTGCCACTCATAGCTTGATCGAAATGTTGTAGGCGTCCAGGGCCACCGCCACGCCGGTCAGGACGGCGCTATACGCAACCAATATACCCACACTTGCGACCGGCCCGACGTCCAGAGTTGGCACTGTCATGTTGACGAGCCCTGTCAGCAGGTTGGCAAGGAGGAAGACGGCAAGACCGTTGCGGTTGTATGCGCGCAACACCCTAGGAGTGGCGATATCATATGCATCCTTCTCCGACTTGGGGTCGGCCGCATGATAGAACGACGGGAAGAAAATGGTCTCGACGAGACAACAGGCCATGATCTGTACCGTGTTGAACGAGACCACGCCCAGGACGTAGGGGAGGTTGGCCAGCCTGCGAGATACCTGCAGTCCCGCCCCGTAATTGAAGTTCGTGGACAAGAAAAACAGCAGCACCCAGACAAGACTCCAGACACCCATCGTTATGAGTAAGGTGGTTCTCTGCGACGCTGGCCTGGACCCGCCCCGGGTGATGTTGCGAGGCAGCACGTACATGCCAGTGTCCTGGCCGGCCAGGAAGATGGCCAGGTATCCAAAGAAGCTAAAGATGCCCTCCCGGTTCATGGACAGCAGGTCAACACGGGGCGCGATGAGGATATAAGCCTTGAGCCCCGTGCTCTCCAGCAGGACCTGGTAGCTGACGGCGAGGATGAGCGCGAGGGCAGCATAGGACGGGACATATTCGAGCGCGGACTGGAACACGGCCACAAAGGGCGGCAGGAAGCCCAGCGTGAAGAAGAAGTTCCAGTGCACGCCGTACTCGGTGACATGCTCGGCGTAGTCGAGGCCCTTGACGCTGAGCAGGCGGATGACGCCCAGCACGAGGAGGGGCAGAGAATGGCGCATTGAGTAGACGAGCCGCCGTGACAGAGGGGTTCCGCGGCCTTCTGCGCGCTCTTTCAGTACGGGCCTGGCGCCTACGACCCCGGCCGAGAAGACAAAGGCGCCGACGCCAATGTCCATCAGCGACGTGCCCCACGTCTCGACCTTGCCGAAGCGCCGCGGGAAAATCCGAAAGTCGACCGCGAGGATGGCCAGGCAGGTGATGACGAGCATGGACCCCCGGAACACAGTCAGGAAGGGCTTTGTTGGGAGGATGTCTAGCGCTCCTCTCGCGGACCCCTTTGTCCTGGTGGCGCTGGCCTGGGCGGCGGCGGTCGGCGGAATCTTGGGCTTCTTTCGGCGGGCCACGAGGTGGGCTTGTGGGAACGCGTAGACCAGCAGCGCGGGCGCGAGCAGCAGGACAATGAGGAGGATCGGGGTGTCGGAGTATAGCGTGATTGCGAGCAGGATGGCCCCGACGTTGAGGAAGTAGTCGACGACGAAGCCGAAGACCGTGTATGGCCTGAACAAGGACTGGCGGCTCTGCAGCGCGGACCACACCAGAGCACCGACCTGGGTGCAAGAGCACGGGCAAAGTTTCAGCTGGCGCTGCTGCTACTGCTGCTACAACTGATGCTGCTGCAGGCGAACAAGAAAACAACCTCCTCTCCTCCCCCTCCGTCACAGGAACGAAGATTGACTCACGGGTAAGACAGCCGTAACTGCCGCGATCTCGCTGACGGTGCCCCCGGTCAGGTTGGACACGAAGTCCTCCTTGAGCTGCTTGTAACTGGCTGTCGAGTTAGACATGCTGAATCCCGTCGCGTCTGAGGGTAGCAGCGGGTAACAAAGAAGAATAAGGGGGGCGAAAAGAGAAAAGAAAACAAAAATAAATAAATGAGAGACAGAGGTCAGAAATCAGAACCACGACTCTCGGAAGTCAAAGGCTGGGTGCATGGCGCTGCTAACACGTCGCCAAAAAAAGGATTCCAGTAAGGCCAGGCTGGCAAGGGAGAGTGTGTAGTGTAGTGTGTGTGTGTGTGTGTGTGTGTGTGTGTGTGTGAACGAGTAAGAGAAATGACAGCTCTGTGCGCCCAAGCCTGTCTGTCCCTTCATCAGCCTCACTCCCAGAAAGACAGCAGCGTCACAGGCGCGTCCAGGAGTGAGTGGGTAAGGGTCCAGCCCACCGGGGGCCCGAAAGAAGAAAACGAGCGACCAACCACAGTCGGGCACCCCGACCCCACCTACCAGTATCTAGCGTGCGCCCACCCCGGCTCTGCACGTTGAGATGTGATGTATTTGCCATGTGGTGGACGTCTCGGCGTGGACTACCACTGCCGGGTGAGGCGTTCAACAGGTCTCGCTTTGTCCTATTTGGATTTGACAGTTTCATCGCGGCTCAGGTCGCTCGCACAAAACGAAACATGGCTTGGACCATTCTGCTGGGAACCGCTTTGTCCGGCGCTGGCGTGGCGAGCAGGTGCTTTGAACTATACTCTGTGTCTGCCTCCCGGCTGAAAGGGCTCCCAGGAGCCAGACCGAAGCGCGAAACGAGAAAGAAGAGAAAGAACAGATAAAATTGGAACGATGGCCGTCACCTCTTGTGCCCAGCGACGACCCTCGCGATCTATCCTGTACTTTCGTACTCTCGTACGTGCATACGTTTGCCACCAAAGTCCCAAATCCAGAACCACAGCAAAGCCCGATTTCCCAAAGTTGGCTTGTTGTCACTCACCTTCCCTCGTTTTACTCGAAAATTATACAGTCTCTTGGTCGTGGATTCCCTTTTTCTTTCTTCTTCCTTTTTTTTTTTTGGTCTCTCACCTATATCCCCCAGTATCATGATTATGGAAGCCCAGAGTCGTGGCCGGCCCAGTCTCGAAATAATAACAGATTATGAAGGGCCTGGCGATACACAACTCGCCTTCCGCAGACCTCGGAGCCCCCTGCCCTCCGCAACGCCAGCCACATCGAAGCCTATTCCTAGCCCAATGCAGCCCTCGGGTCCTCCATATGATGTGTCCATGAGGCAACATGAGAGAGCTATGGTAGAGAGCCTGGACGCCCGCCGAGGGCTGGCCAGCTCGATGTCTCCTGTCACGGAGGAGTCAATGGCAGCAAGGGTCAGCCTTCTGACCGTGGAGAGTCCATGGCAGAAAAGAAAGCCGTATTTTCCTGCCACAGCACCCAGTACGCCAATGGTGACGTCCTCTCGGCGACAGAGCATGGTCCAGCAGACCAGGTCGATGCTGCTGTCGGGCATGTCCCCATCACAAGCTGGGGCCGTGGCCAACAGGAAGCTCTCAACACCAGGCGCGACCATCCATAAGCAGCCGAGGCCGGCCATTGCACTCCTGGACCCAGACAAACTCCAGGCCTGGGGCCATGTGTATTTCGGTGACCCTTCCAAGGCAGACGTCCTCGTGGCCCCGAAAGCCCTTCGCCGTCCGAGCGGGACAGGGCACGGCAGCGGCAACGGCAACGGCCAAACAGATCACCTTGCCATCAGGGCTCACGTGCGGCCCAGGGGCAAGGAGCGCAAGCCGTTCCTGATCGAGCGCAACATCGACCCGAACGTGCTGAGGGCCATGATGGCAGCCTCGCCAGTCACGCCTGTGCGCTCGCCTGTGCGCTCACCACGCCGTGGGGCGATAGCCCCCTTTCCTCCTGACACCATCAGCTCACCGCGGACGCCCGTGTCGCCTCTAGCCTCAAGCCGGCGCCGCTCTACGGCGACCTTGTCCACCAGTCCGCTGTTGTCTCGGTCCAGTCATCAGCAGAGGAGCGGCTCGAGGGAGGTGCCGATCCGTAAGTCAGACCCGGTTATTTCTGGCCCACGCTTTGTTGTTTTTTGTTTGGTCCTGGATATCGTGCTAACAAATAATCGATCGGTCTAGATCTTCCTTATGCTCGGACCTACCTGCCAGCATTAGCAGCTATCATGCTTTCGGGCCACGTTAAGACGGGTGACACGATAGACCTACCAATGCCCCATCCAGAAGCTTGGACTCAGACGGTGTCCTACTCATACACTGGCAGGGGCGAGCTGACCGAGGCAATGAAGCAGAACATCCTGCACCTGGGAGGGACGGTGTAGATGGAATCTATTAATGCCTTGACGATATTTGAATGATGTTAATGGTGGTCATGTATGTAATGCTTGGGATGACTGTTGTTCAGAATCCTCGGTTTCCTTTCTCCTATATGTTTATATTCATTGTCAATCCGCTGAGTGCTTCCGCGCTCTTGTTGGCAATTATTTGGCTGCAACCAAAGGACATAGAAACGCAATGGCAATTCCATTCGTATGAAAGAATTTTGCTCGAACCGAACACTTGAACCTGTTTGACTCGTGTAGAATGTGAAACCGGCGAAGTGACGGAGCTTTCCGAGCGAAAGAGCCCGAGAACAAGGTATCTGGTGGGACGAAAAGCTGAGTGGATGTCGGAGGAAGTGATGCTCAGCGGTTGAAGAGATTTTCTGTAACAGCAAAGAAGCAGCTTGAGCCAGGGTTCGAGCTCCTGGCGTCCATGCGATGATGGAAAGTGCCTTCACGGGCTGTTATCAATTTCATAGCTCCCTCTTACCCAGCACAACACTATGCAAGGGGGAGGAAGGAAGGGGCGGCCCGTCTGTCGTTAGTTAGTTGGGATGTGGCTGTCATGGGCCCATGCTGGGCCGCTTGGTCAGACTTGGGAACCAACTGCCCAAGTGGTCGAGTCAAGTCAGTCCAGTTGACAACATCTTGTTCCCTCCAACGTCGTCTCGACCGTGAACAACAAATGTTGCATTGGCATGGCATTTCCTCTGGCTTGTTGTGTGTCGGCCAGACTGTGCCCAACGGACCAAGAAACCCAAGCAATAACGGAGATACCCTCTTTTGACAAGGCTCCTTGCGGCTACTCAGGTAGTCGGGCACCAATGCCTAAGACTACGCTGCACGCCAACCGGGGATTATTCGACGGGCTCATTTCGTCGTGTGAACTTGCCTCCAGTCGATACTCGATTCGGCAGCAGGGCTGGCGCTTGTTATTGCATCTGTGTGTTGTCGTTGGTTGTCTCTCTGGCGCGGTTCAGAACCCAACACAAAGCTGGCCTTCACAAGTCACCACCCCGTTTGCGGCCTCCAGCAAATAAGGTTTCGTTCTCGTTTCCCCCCTCCCAATCAACAAACAAACAACCCACCACCACGCACAAGAGCTGCCCTGCATTCAGTGTGATGGGCGAGGTGTCAGTGAGTCAGTTCCCCCCCAAACTATGCTGCCCAAGGTACCCACATGTTCCCGCCAGGCCCGCACGGAGGAGGCGCCCAGACCTTTTTTCCTTAGTAGCTATCCAAATCTCCTAATAAGGTGCAGATCGGCACTGACTGAGACGACAGATATTCTTCTCCCTTCCACACGTCGCTTTGAAACCCCAGCTTGCTGTCGGTGGTACGGAGTACTCGCGCTACGAATCCCCCAAGGATAAGAGCACCTGGCTCTTCCAGCAAGGCGGCCCCTTGAGCGATACCCGACCCTCCTTTCTATCAACGCCACGAAAACGACACTTCTTCCCACTGGGTGTAAGACACCGAGGTTACCTTGGGAAGACCGAACAGATATTGTTCTTTTTTTTTGGTCGGCTGCTGGCTCGGTGAACAGCTCTGGATCCCCCGCCCGCCCGTCTTTCTGTCGCGGGGTGTGAAACCCAATCTTTGATATTAGAGGTGCAGGTTTCCATAGCAACTTTTCCACATCTCCCAGGAGACCAGTGAAGATCTACAACCTCGACCTCGCAGTACCTCGCAGTCAAGTATCATCCGGTCGACAAAGGGATTTTCCACAAATTGGTCCAGAAGATCGCAACGTCCTGTTGTCGACGAGCAACATCAACAGTCTCCACGGTCATCGCAAATCAGCAAAATTTTCACCAGAGCATCGAGCTGGAAAGCAGTGTCGTCGCGATGGTGGCTCAACCAATCATACTTCTCAATGGTTGGCCAGGTGTGGGAAAAGACACGATCGCGGAGACTCTCAGCCTTCTGATCGGTGACAACAAGGCATCAATGCTGGATTGGGGCAAGGGCCAGAGCGGAGAGAACTTTCAGACCATACCCGATGGCAATGAAGTGGCACAGAAGGCCCAACGAGACAGGTGCCTCGCTGACCAAGTCGAACACCCATCGACATTTAACAAGATGGTTATATGCACCGATTGTCTGTCAGACACGCCATTGGGAAGGAGGCTCGCTCAGGACTTCGAGGTTGTCGCCAAGAGGACCAACCGTTTGTTGATCCCGATCTATCTGGAATGTCAAGTCGACGAGAACATGCGAAGATTACAGGAAGCCGAGCGAAGAGTTAGCCTGAAGGACAAGAGTAAGTCTGGACAATCGTTCCTTGCAATTTTTTTTTCTTCCACATCTCCCTAATTTCCAATCCCGTCATTCGGCACACGGAGGGGCTTCGGGAACAGGCGCTTCGACAACGAGATGGTCACTTGTCTGTAGACATTCTTTTTGTGGAAGGGCCGAGTCTCGATGGGTAGACAGACATTCGACCTGCCTGTCGCTATGACCGGGTGATCGAACTTGTCGCCAATTTCTAGCACGGACATACCTGATGGACCATGGCTGCTGTGGTGACAGAGCTTGTCGAATGTTCCCCTTCTTGGTTTTAACTTACTAATACAATGTGCCACAGTTCGAAGCCCTAACGAGGCCAAGACAGTCAGATCCGAGGGACGCCACCTATACATCTTTAAGAAACGCGAAGGCTTGAGCATCAACATCACCAGAATGCTACCCCACGAAGCTGCCCTGAAGATACTGTCGTACATCAGGGATTTGATCGATCGCCGGAATGAAGAGCTGATCAACGAGGAGACAACGCCATTGGAAGCGAGCGAGCCGACTTGGGGTTGAACAGCGAAGGGTATACCTGAAGCCCGGTCAATAGCTGGGACTATGGAACGAAGTCCCGATAATCCTTCACAACACGTCCTCGTCTATTGGAGAGGGTGAAGAGGGTGGGCACACGACCGAATGACGATGAACTTGAGAGGATGACATCTCGGAAGGGGAGAAGGGCGTTTTGATATTGATACCCCAAACTGCGTCGCTATTTTGAAAATCTGATTCGTGGAAACAGCTGGGAGTGCCATGCATGCTCGTCCATCATTTGAACTCCAAGGAGTTCAAATGGTGTCGGTGCCGGTAGAGGGAAGTTACATGACTCTGCCACGGATGCACCTAACGGTAGCTGCACGAGACATCTTGAGACATGGGCAGAAGAGCACGTCGCAAAAGTACGAGCGAGACGTACCGTGTGGACGCGATCTCTCCACATGCCAATATATGTGAGGGAGACCTCTCACACCAACCATTTCACATGCTGCAGCAACAGCTGCAGCTGTCACTGCTTTCTTCCCTTAATCGACTCGTCAGTGACAATCAGTTCGCAGCAAAGGGACCAGGTTGCGGCTCTATCTACACACACCAGGAGAGTGAGCACATGTTGGGAAGCATGCACGTGTGGCTGACGTACCATCCACCCTCCCTCTCGACTCGCCATGGCCGCCGGTTCGTGAGCATCGGTGATCTGCCTGTTGGCCACCTCTGAGATTGCGGCAACTCAGATCTGGCTGGGCCCATCGCCCTGGGTTTGAATGCCGTGGAAGGGTGTGTCTCTTGGGGAAGAAGCCAGGGGAGGGCGCAGGGGAAAGCAAATAGCCGGCCCAGTAGGCGGGCCGGGTTCCAGGTCAGGTATGCGCGAGGCCTTTGATGGAGACAGTGCTACACATCGGGTAATGTGTGAACCACTATTCTCCTGTGGATGAATGTCCGCGTCCATTCATATAAGCGACGCAAGCGCATCGTCGATGCCGCGACTCAGTACGGTCGCCATCGGCTAGTTTGGAGTTCGTGGTCTGGTCGGGCAAGCCGGTACACACACCACACTCCACAGCATCACAATACAAACATCAGTCAGACAAAATGGGTGTAAGATGATTTGCCAATTAACGGTACCCCCCCTCCCTCACGCCCTACAGGTCACCTCCCACACACCAAGTCACTCACACCACCCAGACATCAGGGATAAGACCCCGTCGTCCAAACTACTGCAGTGTATGCGTGAGTGTGTGTCTGTGTGGAAACAAGGTTTGGCTGGGCAAAAGGTAAAATCGCAGAGGAAGCGGCGTGGAAAGATTTGGAACGAGAAAAAGCAAGCAGAGCAGAGCAGCCAGCCCACCCACGGTCTGTAGGCAATCCAGATTCCAATAGCTTGGGACGGGATCATCAATCCTATTGGGCGTGCTCGTGTGCCTACTACAGCTCATCATAATCAACATCTCGACCCGGTGTTTGCTTTTGACTTTCCCCCTTACCTCGATTGATATCTCGATCTTGAAGTTGGTGTAGACAAAAGAAGTGGAAGAGAAGTTGAAGTCAAGCGCGGTATTAGATAGAATACAAATCGAGCGGAACGCTCTCGCCCGGATCAAATTGATCCTTTGCCTTTCTTTGTCTCTGTTACCTCCCTCCACAGTGGAACCCGCCCCCGAGGCATCGTCATATGGTCCCTGATGGGTTGCTGGGTCCCATCCCCGGGGAGCTGTCGGAGGACCCGCAACAGCTTGCTGGTTTGTAAGGATCAGAGGTTTGGACGACGATGATGATGACACCGGGCCCGCCCTGTCGGGGGCTCTACACTGTACATTACCTACGGACTAGTACACATCCTGTTCCTTTGCTTGTTACCCACACCTATTCAACCCCTCTCTCTACGCGTCTAGATTCTTAGCCTAGCCAGCATGTTCGAGCTTACCGGATCGCAGACTGTATGTAGCATAGGCTGAGACGCTTGCTGCGCCCATGTGCAGGAGACAGACTGACTGACTGACTGACATTAACACACCTACCTACCTGCCCCTGCCTGCCTCTCAACAAAATACCAACAAACCACATTTGTCCCCACGACGCAAGCAAGGGACCGGGGGTCGACTCTTTGGTGTCTGTCGTGTGCGCATGCAAGCAATACTTACTGTTTATGCATGGCCTTGGAGACTTACCATGTACTACACACACATGCAGTACATATCAATGCCTCCAACATATCCTGACTTGAAGACGTCGTCTGAGCGTACATACTGTACTGTACTATATCGCCCATGCGTCGACGCCCCCTCCTTCCTCCTCGTCCACCCCCTACCCCAGGGGCAGCCGCTAGACCTACTCCTCCCCACCGCCGGCAGTAAGGTGTGACAAGGGGAGCCTTGGAAAAGGGGGGATACCTCAGAGGTACTGCGGTCCCGAACTGACAGGTACAAAGGAAGGAAGCCCCTGCCTC
>MAVT02000159.1:0-49858 GCA_001702395.2 Diaporthe helianthi | reverse complement strand
TTAATTAGTTTTAATTAATTTTAATTAATATAGTGCTATAATTTGGGTTATTATATAGTTAACGCGTATTTTAAAATATAGTTTTAACGGAATAAATCTTTACGCCTAGTTTTTTCCAATAATACTACCGCTATAATCTTAAAGCAAAAAGTTAGCTATATTTTCTATATTCTTAAGAATAAGTAAATATTCCCGTAAATCCCAATTAAATATATATTAAGCAATAACTTTTTCTTCTATTTTCATTAATCTCTTATTATTGGGGTAAATATTTTCTTGTACAGTTTAGCTAGCTATTTTATCGCGTAAAATAGTGCAAAGAACTTAATAGATCTTAGATATACGTTAAGTACTAAGTTTTAGATTGTTTTAGATAGCTTGGAAAGCAAGTTTAATATTAGCTTCTTTTGTTTTTATTATTTTGAGAAAGTGCGCAAAAAAACGCGTAAGAAAGATAAAGAAGAGTAGTTAGCGTAAAAGTAAGCGACTCGTTGGGGTAGGCGACTCGTTGGTGTTTGACGTTAATACATCTTATAATTATATATTAATAGTAGTAAATTAAGGTTAATTTACGTAATAATAAGTATAGTTTTGTTTTAGCGGTGCCGCTAACGGGTGGTCCACTTGTCATTCTCGACATGGCAGCTGCATGGGTGATATATTCACGGACTTGTCCTGAGACTTGATTGTCTGTGGAACAAGGAAATTGATGATGTTATTACGCCATTTGTCACCAGATTCCCGTTATTAGCCCCGCAAGGTCGGGTGCCACGCTTGAATTTAATATATGAAGAAATATGCTCCTCTAGCGCCCTCGCTCCTGCAAGATATTGGGAACCCTCCGGGAACTCCGCTGTCACTATAACGTTTTGAAACTGAAATCGCCTAGCACTTGGCGACAACATCCTGTCCAGCGGCTGTCGCATCTGCCAGAGCAGTTTTGGCATCACCAACAGCTGCGTCAGACCTGATTTCGAGAAACTTTAGTCAAAGGGGTCTTGAAAATGGTATTCTTTTATCCCCTTGTTTTTTTCCTAACACAGAACGATGGGGGTAACTTACTCGTCAGCATCAGCCAGGGCACTGTCCATCGCTGCCAACCCAGCCGCGACCTCATCACGGCTCTCTGCTGGTGCCGCGGCCCCGCTCAGAATCGAAGAGGCAATTTGTGAAATTCCCCCATTGGCCTGGTCCAGACCCGCTTGTGCTGCCGCCTGCACGTCTGTATCTTGGATTTGCGAGATGGCGTCTCCGGCATCACCCAGTGCACCGAGAATTTGGAACCGTGCGATGTTGCATCCGATGCCGCCGAGTTGACGCTCGACTACCGAGGCAGATGTGGTGATGGCGAACAGAGCCGCAACGATGACGCGGAAGGCGTACATTTTGAATGAAAGAAGGATGCAGAACGATGTTCTTTGATTTCGTGTAGTCATGGACAGAGAATCCTGCTCTCTTGTCGGGATTAAAATTTGTTGAATACTAAGACGAAACGAGACTCCAGGTCTGAAGAATGGAAGTGAAGAACAGATGGCAGTTGTGAACGCTTAAGCTGGATGGACTGGACGAACCAAGCACAACCAGACGAGATATGAGAGACAGCTGCCGTCTTTATGTCAAAATCAGATCAACTCCGGATGGCACTGCATGGCAGTTTCCCACGAACGGCTGGCTCACAGGGTAGCATCTCAGTGGCTAAGCAAGTATCATGAGCTCAGGTCCACGGCTATGAAACGCAACAGAGTGATACCCCCAGTAACTTTCGAGGCCTAGCGTCGATCATGAACCATCAACAACCTGCCACCGGCTTTGCTCCACGCAGATCATACACGCGCCAAAGCCCAGTGCCACTACATGGACCAAAATTGCCTCTCCCCGTTTCCATTCTTCCCAGAGGGAACATTCGAACAAGTGCGATTTGTCCATCACCCTGCCTCTGGAGATCCGGAGCTTTTCGGATCCTCGCCTGATCTGCACGCTGGGCGATGTCTCGCCGTGTTTACACCCCCAAAGCAAGCTTCATCGCCCCCCGGGGCGCCCATTGATGATGACTCGTTTTCCCGGCACTGACCATTGTTGCCCTTGCCCTGGCCGGTCGCAGCGCCGGGGTTTCTGCACATCAATTGTGAAAAGGGGATGCCCGATTCGCTGCCCAGGATAGACTTAAAGAAGCGTGAGCGACGGCACATACATGGTTCCCAATGTAGAAAACTACGCGAAACGCTCGTGGGTTTGGACATTAAAATACGCACACGCCCACAGATGATTCTCGACAACAGTTTAAGTTAGTTTAAGGTGCTCAACACTTGCAATACTAGCAGGCTCTAAAAAGAAGTAAGATCGCTTTTAAGAAAAAACAAGTTAACGATAACATAATCTTTATATTATAATAATCCCTAAATTAGTTACTTTATGAACAAAACGTAAATTTTAAGCATAATTACTAGTTTTAAAGAAATTAGTACTAAGAAGTAAATATAAATAGATTAACTAAAATAAGTACGTTATTTATGAATTTCCTATATAATATAGTATATTTTTTAAAGAAAGAGTTTTATAAATTTAACTAGAATATAAAAAAAGATTTGTTACCTTTATATAGCTTTAGTTATACTACTTTCTCTTTCTTTATTATTTATTTATCTACTATGTAACTACTTATATTTACTTAAATCTAACTTTTTGTTCGTAGCCTAGTACTTATATATTATAATATATAAGTATCAAATAAGGTAATACTTCCATATTATAATGTCCTTTTTTAAATTAGAGTAGGTTAGTACTCTTTAAGGAAGATATAGATAATATTACAAGCTTTAAAGGTGAATAAAGCTTTAAAGCTTTAGTTAAGAAGTTTAAACTTTAAAATTAAGAGTAATACTCCTTAGTCTTATTTATATAGTATAAAACTATAGCTATATCTTCTATAAATACTACGTTTCTAAGTATTTACTACTATATAAAGGAATTATATACCTTTAGGTTATTTATAAATTAAGAATAATACTACTTAAAAAATCGCCTAATAAAGTTACTTAAACTTAATAAAGGTATTTTACTTATAGATATAGAGATTAAGCTAAAGAGGGGTATAAATTATAAAGAAAAGATATAAATAAAGAAAAGAGGAAAAGAAGACGAATAATAATTAAAGACCTATTACTCTTAATATACTACTTATTTACTTTATATACTCTACTTCTACGCTATATATACCTATTTACTCTACTTGTAACCTATTATCCTTATAGTAAATATGTGAACGCCTTTGTAGCGGATTATTAGTGAGTTTGGCAGTGGCTTTGTACATTGACTAGGGACCTCGGCTAGAGCGATATCTACTGTACTACCCGCGCTATAGGTTCTTTTTCTACTTCTCCGTCTCAGATTTCCAATTAAATTTGCTATCATGAATAAAAATATTATCGCTTTGATCCAAAAACATTTGGTGGATTTACGTGGAAGTAAGGGAGTCTAGGTCGCATGCCCACACATTTGATGTAAGCCGATGTGCGTCACCCTGTTTGGGGCTAAAGTCGTGCTGACTGAGCGATCTACGATGCTCCAGGAGACACAGAGCAAGACTAGACACAACCCCGCGTCTGCAGTGACGGGTAAGCCTATGAATGCGTCCAAAGATAAGTAGGAGATAGCAAAGTGACTCCAGATGTCCTCGACCCGCCTCCCTTAGGGTAGGCCGATCTCACCAGATCACATTAGGTACACACCCTGGGCATGTAAGAAGCACGATTCACCCACTGCCTGTCATGTCAACTTTAAATCTTACAGCAGAGGATTTCTGCGATTCTCCCTTCGACTTTCTTATTGTCGGTGGCGGAACTGCTGGGTTGGCAGTTGCGGCTCGGCTCTCCGAGAAGTCGTCACTGAGAGTCGGAGTGCTGGAGGCCGGGCCGGAGGTTGAAGGCAACGAGCATGTGGATGTTCCGGGTTGGTTTGGGAGCACTCTGGGAACCGAACTAGATTGGCAGTTCGAAACAACAGCCCAGACTGGACTTGGGGGACGTCCTTTGGTCTGGAATAGAGGAAAGGGCCTCGGAGGCACAAGTCTTCTGAACTTCATGACTTGGAACCGTGCGATTAGGCAAGACTATGATGCCTGGGAGAAGTTGGGTTGCAAGGGATGGGGATGGGACAGTCTTTTGTAGGTCATCCATTGCTGTGTTCTCACTTAACCCCCCCCCCCCAGGGTAGTAGGCGCTTCAGAATGTTTCCAGGTGACTCACTAAAGCTCCCCATGATATCAGGCCCTTCTTCAAGAAGTCCGAGAGTTTCCATGCCCCTAGTGAGGATACAAAATTGGCCAGCCAAGCATACTATGATCCCGACGGGTTTGGCATGCGCGGACCTATTGACGTCTCCTACGCAACAGAATACTCAGCTTCACACCAGTACTGGCATAAAACGCTTCAGAGCCTAGGCATACACACTAATGAGTCGCATATGACGGGGTCAAATGTTGGCGCATGGACAAACTTGGGCTTAGTGAATCCCAGGACCTGCACTCGGGCGTCCTCGGCGACGGCTTACTATCAGCCCCACAGGCAAAGGGCAAATCTCGTCGTCTTGAGCGAAGCTTTTGTGAACAAACTTATAATTGATCACAACGATGGTTCTTGGGTGGCCAGAGGCGTCGAATTCATTCACAAAGGACTGATATCGTCCGTGTTCGCCTCCAAAGAAGTGATCATCTGCGCAGGCACCGTGCAGTCGCCCCAAATACTTGAGCTTAGTGGTATCGGCAATCCGGACGTCCTTAGAAGGGCTGGTATAGAGACACTTGTACCGAGTCCATTTGTCGGAGAGAACCTTCAAGACCATATCATGGCTGCCTCAATCTACGAAGTCGCCTCCAACTTGCCGAGCCCTGATGACCTGAAGACAGACACCAGAGTTGCCACAGCCGCCCGTGAAGAGTTCAACTCGAAAGGCACTGGGCCGCTGACAATCCTCTCCAACTCCATCTGCTATCTCAGCCTACTGCAGATTATGTCGGGGAAGGCCTTTTCAAGGTTGGCGATAATGGCTAACACCATTCAAGACGACTTCCCCGAGCGCAGCCAAATCCGAAGAGCAAGATTCGATACGTCTTCGCCAAGGCTGGGACAAATCGAGTACATTTTCGATCTTGGGAACTGGAACCCTTTCTTTCATCCAGACCATGCGTCCTCCGGGAAGAAATACGGCACGATGCTGCAAATCCTACAGTACCCCTTCTCAAGAGGAAGCATACACATCCGGTCCGCGAACCCCAACGAAAAGCCAGCCATCGATCCACAATACTATCAGGGTGCCGGTGGGAATTTGGACCTGGATATCATGGTGGAATGCGCCAAGTTTGCCGAGAAAGTCACAACGACCCCTCCAATCTCAGGCATAGTCCACGGCCGCGTGGTGCCGCCGCATTCCGCAAGAACTAATGTCGAGTTGAGGGATTGGCTTGAGAGAGACACCATTACTGACTGGTTTGTATTCCCAAGTTTTAAATTTTTGATATTCCATGACCACCGATCTGATACTTGACACAATTAAAGGCACCCCTCGGGCCGTCTACGGATTAAGAACAACACCACTAAAGGCACCCCATCGGGACTTGTGGCATGGGCGGAGATCGTGGGATCGCAGGGGGTGTCGTTTATCAACGACTGAGGGTGTATGGTGTCAAGGGGCTTCGAGTGGTAGATGCCAGCATCATGCCCTTGCAGATCAGCGCCCATCTCCAGGCTACAGTGTATGCGATCGCGGAAAAGGGGGCACATATGATCTTGGAAGATTGGCAAGAATGAAATCTTCCACTAGTCGGATACTGGGACGATTTCACAGAAGCACATCACATCATCGTATTGAACACATACCTAATTACGGATAGCCTCATAGAATTGGCTTCTGGAGGATGGAGTTGTTATCAACGGTCGGGATGGGGCCACCCGTTCAATACCTGGCTTTAGTATAATTCCGTGAACCTGACCAGTTCCAAAGTTCCCGATACCTTGAAGGCATTGGCGACACCAGAAGCCCTGAGCCACCTCGATCGAACTAAAACGAAGAGAGGGCTGTCTAATGCATGGTCTGGATGATAACGATCGAAACTCTCACATTGGGGGTTTAAGGGTATCAGCTGGACTTCCGAGTTCTCCAAATAGCGTGTGTCTTCTCGGCGTGTGACTATCGAGCTCTAGACCTCATCCTTGTCCAGGATATGTCGTCGACTACGGCACCGAGCTCCCGGAAGCCGCTAGAGTAGGAATCATTCTGCTGGCGTAGATGCAGCTCCACGTAGTATCGCGTTGGAGACGAGCCGCTAGAGGAAAAGAATTCGTGACGTTCCGAGAGGTATTGATGGGCTGCCCCAAATTAAGCCTGCATTTAAGCTTAATAGTGTAGATCAATTCAGCCGCGAACAGCCTGGGGTTGGTGAGGGCTAGATCAGACCGCCAAGGGCCCAGCTGCAGATACGATAGCCTCATTGCAACAGCAATATACTGCTCTTGGGCCAGACGGAGGGTCGAGCTTCGATGCAACTGGATGATTTTCTCATCTCACGAGGAGGGGAAGTGGATCAATAGCAACCTGGCCATGATCAATCAGCTTGTCGAGGACGGCCTTCCGTGAATCAAGATGCAGCGTAGTGCGTGGACGCTTATTCTGCTGATCGTAACTTGCTCAGAGATGCAAGATGAACAGGAGCGTTGTATTAGGTTTCACAGCCATGTGTTGTCTACGGGAAGATACCACCTGTACAAATTACCTGCCTCCCCACCGTCATTCGTGAGTTTGGAATATGCCCTGTAGCTGACTCTGGAGTCTTGAGTGACATCTGGACATCCTCTGCTGTCAAGGAAACCAACGCAGCCCCTACAAATTTGTTAAATTGATCAAAATGCAGCTGAAATATCTCACTTTACTTTGCTCCCTTGCCATGTAAGTGGTTCATTTTGTCTTTTGTATTGTCTACCATGGCTTAAGAGCCAAATATTCACATGATATCAGTGGCGCTTCTGCGCTCAACGTGAAGAGAGAAGCTGTGCCGGGAGAGGCACCCACTTCAGCCACGACCTGCTCCGATATCAATAAGACTGTGACATCGATCGCAACTATCTCGTAAGTCGAGCTTCAATTTCAGGAGAACATATTTGCTCAACGACTGACTTTCGACTCAGATACGGCGTGACCAAGACGACCACCATTACAGTGATCAAGACAGAGACAGACGAGGTGACAAAGACTGAGAGCTACACTGTGACATTATTCAAGCCCGGTCCGACAGAGACCGTCACGGCCACTGTGACTGGAAAGTGCCCTGAAACGACCATCACCAAGACAGAGAGCTACACCCTCACCACGACAAAGCCCGGCCAGACTTGCCCTACCTCAAAGCCCAACTGCCCCACCTTGACCAGCACCGCGACGTACTGCAAGAGCTGTTTGGTCCCGGACTGCACGACCACCTCATATCTCACCAAGTCGGCCGGGTGCGACGTGCTGCCCACTGCGACCGTGAGCTTCCCCTGCGACAACCCGAATTCGTGCAACAAGATTGGTTGCAAGACTGTCTACTCGATTCAGACTCAAGCTGCCTAGATTATTGAATGGGGGCAATCTTGCAATGTTTTCCCCAATGGGAGAGGTCAACTGGTGGGCATTGAGTGGTGAATATCAACGGAGGCAGCATCTAAGCATTTGAATAGTGGGTAGATATGAATCAAAACATATGTGAGAACACTGTGAGATTTCACAGCCTTATCTTGGTAATGAATATTGTGGCTGGGCCGGCTCCATTTGGCATTTGATCGTCAGACTTTGAATTCATATGGATGTCTACAGGTCTCCAGCTCCCTGATCCCAGAAAATTGGAGATTGATGCAATTCGAACTTTAGAATTGAAAGAGACCAACGCTTATCTACTGTCAGGCCATTCCACACACAGCACTTGAACCCTGGTGCTTTCTTAGCTGCATGAGCACATAACAAGTCGCGGAAATTAAGGTGGCTATGCGCAGTGAATTAGATTATACATTGCCACAGCAGTGTTCGGACCCAAGCCACCGGGAACGTCGTCCTTCCTACTCCATCCTAGCCTCTGCTGCAACGGCTGCGTGCTGCAAGTAAGCTACGCGCGGGATCACACTAATGCGACAGGAACCAGTTTTAGACCGACCGGGCATCCGTGTTGGTCTGAGCATCTTGGTCATCTGAAGCCACACGGAAGGATTGCTGCGCGTTTTCGGTTTGCCGCAGCCTGAGCGGGGTGGCTTTTCTGGCTGCGCCGCACGCAACCCACCCACAGCTGAGTAGATTGTGTACTACTGCAGCATTCACGGGTTGGCTTTCTCTTTCTTTTCGACTACTTATTAGCTTTGGAATTTCGCATCATCGTACCTGCGAAAGTGACATACACCTCAAGCAAAACCGTCCAAAACATGCCTATCGCCCGCCAGGAAACTGGACTCAGTCTGTCCCGGGCCGGAGCAAACACCAGGCCGCCCACAATATGGAAGGGCAGCTGCCATTGTGGGAGGAACAGATTTGAAGTCAAACTTCCAAAGATTGACAACGCGATTAGTTGCGATTGTCTTCTGTGTCGCAGATCTGGCTACCTGTGGGGCTTTCCAGAACCTGGCGACATCAAATATACCAAGGGCGACGAGGACACTCTAGCTGGGTTTGAGACCGAGGCGCTGAGTCATGAGGTGCGTCAACTTTCATATCCCATCAATATGAGAGTCATAGGCTATGGTCGCACTATCTAGTACTAATCCCACCTCAGTTTTGTAATTACTGCGGTACAGGTCTCTACGGGACTCACAAAGCCGGGCCTCTAGAGGGTCAGCCCGGCATCAATGTGAGATGGCTACGCTTCGTTCTCACCATCAGCGAGACAGCATCAGTGACTGTGAGCTGATCAGAATTTCTAGATTCGAACCATTCTTGACGTGAACCCGTTCGAGCTGATGACCCAAGAAGCGCAGTACGCCACTCAGCCTGCGTTTGTTCCCGAATATGAGACTCTCAAGTATCACACTAACATCACGGCCTGGATAGGACTGCTTCAGCCATAGCCGAGGACCCAATCATGCTCCCACAGGCACTGGAAGAAAGTATACGTTCTTGGGAGCCTCACGAGGATCACATCAAGCTTTATACCGGCACGTGCGCGTGCGGCAATGTTGCATTCTCGGTCAAGACACCGCCGCTGGCCGAGGTTGAAGTCAAGGAGGACAACTGCAGTATATGCCGAAGGAGAGCGGCCATTACCATCTACCCGGATCGAGACCAGGTGACGATCGTTGGCAAGGAAAACACGACCACGTATGCATTTGGACGGAAATTTAACCAGGCGCCTTTCTGCAAGACGTGTGGTGTCGCGTGTTATGGCGTGCCTGTCGGGCCCCCGCAGGAGGTTGTTGACAAGCTGCCCGAGGTAGCGAAGGCGTTTGTGGAGAAGCAGAGGCGGATTCAGCCTCTGTATGTCAGAGCGATGGACGGGGTCGAATGGGATGATATACATGTTGCACAGAGTGATGAGGGAACTGAAGGTTATGTGCTATCAGATGAGTAATATTGGATTCATGATATGTACTTTTACCTTGGGAGAAGCATAGGATTTTCGAGCAACTAATATCTGTAGTCTATGGTTCCCATACCTAGGTAGGGCTGAAGTATTCCACGAACTCGCTCGATCACTCATGGTGTGTTCTCGACTCAAAGCTCAGCTCGTTCATGAGCTTCTCATCCTTGTACAGCCGAACCAGGTTGTCCGCCAGGATGCCTTTGACCCGCCCAATTTGGTGCGTCGACAGCCAACTGACATGAGGCGTGATCATACAGTTATTGGCCTTCCACAGCGGGTGCTCAGCAGGCAGCGGCTCAGGGTCAGTCACATCCAGCGCCGCGCCCCGGATCAAGCCTGTCTCGAGAGCCTGGATCAGTGCGTCCTGGTCCACGATCGGCCCGCGCGCGACGTTCACCACGAAGGTCCTCCTCTTGCTCAGGATCTCGAACTGCTCGGCGCCGATGAGCTTCTCGCTGAGCTTGGTCAGTGGCAGGGATATGAGAAGGAGATCAAAGCCCTGCGAGAGGAAGTCGTTCACTGCCTCCTTGGTCTTCCCATGGAACCATTTCGACGGTATCTCGCCTCCTTTGTCACCCAAGCCGGGAATGTTGAAGCCACGGTGTGCGCGGGACTCGATAGTTGGGCGCTCGTTTGCTGTGAAGGCGTACACTTCCATTCCCAAGGCTCGACAAAGACTGCCGACTTGCCGGCCTATAGCACCGTATCCCAGAATGCCTCTTCGGAAAGGTTTAGTAACCATGCCGCAGTTTTGGTAACGAGGATGTAATCGACATGCACTTACACACGGAGGCCTACTGAGTCTTCGACTTGCCGGGCAAGGCTGGGCTGCCAACTGCAATCTTTTTGACATTGTTCGTATGCGGAGAATAAATGCTGAGACTTGATCCACGCCCCGATAACCCATTCCGCGATCTGTGGGCTATCGTTTTGATCTAGACGTCAGCAGCTAGAAATCCCGTCGATGTAACGTTAATCTTGCCAGCTTCTTAGGGGGGTCGACTCACGCAGCAGATCCAGTGGTTGTTGCAAACTTGACGCTACTATCCAGGAACTTTGAGTGTTTTGCCCAGAGATCTGACCCAGCACTGCTCAGCTGGACGAATCGGACCTTTGGAATCCATTCTGCCGGGACGGGCTCGTAAGTGAATAAGATCGTGACGTCCTCGAAAATGCTGCGGTCCACTTCCTCGAGCTTCCTGAGCGAGCCGTCGGGGTTTCGGATGTTTTCCCAGCGCACCTGTAATCGTCCAGGGATCCTCTGGAATAAGTCTATTTCCCATTGCTCGTCGCGGCCTGCGCCCGATAGAACAAGCAGCACGTCGTTGGAGGCCATGGTACTGCGTTGTTGGAGTTGCTCAGTGGATGCTCTTGGCTCATGCCGATGTCTCTAAGCTTGAGATGTTACTTGAATGTGCAGATCCAACAAAGTCTTCATACAGTTCGCTCTTGTTATAGCTGGCGGGCAGCACCTCTTAACGATGAATACCTAGGTACTTGGGTGAATGCGCAACTTTGGAACTGAGCACGACAGATCATTGACCCCGTTGTGCAAAAAAAACACAGGCAGTGAGTAAACTCGCACAAGCCTTAGTCAGGCCTGCCGCAGCGCTGTGGCTCGCTCGCTACAGGACGTATCGCTCCCACAATCGGACCGTAGCGGCGCAACATCGGAGCCGGGAGATAAGATGCCAGGCCCCAGCCGGCCCGGCTCAAGTAATTGGGCTCATTCTCATCCTTCAAATGCTAACTCACTTGGACAGTTGCTGCACAGGGTTGTGAGTGTAAGTTCTAAAGTTGAACAGGCTAACATTTTCGGAAAACAAAATTGGAGAATTTCTCAGATCTACTACTTTTATATACAAGCTTGGCTCTGGTGTCCGCAAGGCCGTCACAGTGTCTTGAACCCCCTACCGATATTAACTTCCTACCAGACAACCTCATCTAGGATACCCTATAATGAGCTACTCGTCTGTATAATAATATTTTGTAGAGTAACCTCTCATGGAAGGGTAATTATGTAGATGACTAGGTAGTAGTTTAACCACAGGGACTCTCCCCTATAACATATGATCATTTTATGAAGGTGCGTAAAGGTGCGGTGGGGGCATTGTGATAGTCTGCGTGATGCGTTGATAACTTTACCGGCCGCCTACGAAGATTGTGTGTTGTTTTGTCAATGAATGGTTGGGAAAGCCGGTAAAATGATGTTATATTGTTGCACACAATTGAAATAATATTTATTTCAGGACTCTGAATAGCTTGGGAGTGTATATCTGTGGAAACAACTAGGCAGTTTAGGCATGACTCCAAGGAACATTGCGTATGGCCCGGACAGCAAATTAATAATTCAGCCTCGTTGGCTGGTGACCACTTTATTCAACAAGATGTCCATCGAGAAGATGGATTCGGCCGTCTAGTATAAAAGGTGTTCTGAGCGAGAGACTTACTTAAAATAAAGACAAGAAGCGAGGAACCCTTCACTGCGGTCAGGCCTACGGGCACACGCTTGCAACATCAACCCGGCCTCAAGTTGCCGTGCCCAACTTAGAAGGCGGAAGAGAAAACGTGAAATTACTTAGCCACCATTCCACCCATAGGAAGAGCGGGCAACCCTGTAATGAAATAGCCATCAGCATGCAGACACAAACACATCGGGGTCTAGACAAAACGAAAGCATGTGTGAGGAGCCGACTTACATCCGTCAACTGGCTCCTTGGCCTGCTGCTGCTTGGTGCAGGCGTTGTACTTATCAGCAGACTGGGCAGTGATGCCAGCCGCAGGGCAGTCCCGGTTGAGGTTGCAGCCACTGTCCATGGCCTTCTGGAGTGTGTTGCCCTCCCATCCGAAGACGTAGTCGCCGTGGGCAGCAGCGCCACTGTGTCACGGGGTAATTTAGCAACCCGTCTGAGAACTCAACAAGCATTGTCTCTCACGTAGCACATGATGCATAAACAAAGTGAATATGTTCATCAATCACTCACCCAATGCCCATACTGTAAACGAAGGGGTTTGAGCCGTCCGTTGGCCAGATGCTCCGGTCCTTCTGGAACATCGTGATGTTCCACATGAGCTCGTACATGATCTGGGGAAGCTTTACGGGGTGCGACGACGGGCAGGAACCGCCTCCGCTTGCGCCGGAGCCGCTGTAGGCGACGTGGTCCTGGTGGTTCGGGCTGTCAAGGTTCTTCCCGTCCCAACATCTAAGAGTGGAATAGGTCAGCTCATCCGAATCTATCATATCGAGGGCACGATCTTTTCGAGGGATGCAAAGAAGAGGGGTATCTGCGGAGTGGACCTACGCTGGGAAGATGATGGTCTGTCGGATCATCTGGCAGTTTGATCCACTGGGCACCTCGACGGTGTCAGAGCCACTGCATGGCGCGCCGCCGACAAATTGGTCCTCGTTCGGCGAGGTCCAGCAACGATGGCAGATGTTTCCCTTGCTGACTGAGTTCACGTTCGTATTGGCCGCGTTGCCAGCGAGCATACGGAAACCCTGGGATTGTATTTTAGTTACACATTCCTTTAGATAGTATTTGCTCAGGCTGGGTGCTTACCTTCTTGAAAGCTGTCGTCTTTCCACTAGGGATATAGTAAACATCCAGACCACCGTTGTTGACAAGCTTGCCCTGCGGTCCGCCATTGCCAGTCTGAGGCACGCGGTGATAGCTTCCATTGTTTGCCTTGAAGAACAGGACGGATGTCCAGTAGTTGCTCTTGTCCTGGACGAAGCTGCAGCTGGTGCAGGACGACTGCGTGGCAGGGTCATTGTTGGGGTCCATGGTGACGTTGAATCCATTGCCACCGACGATCTGGTGAAGGTGAGGAGTGAACACCATCCCTGGGTTGACCAGCGGGTCCGTACGCTCAACCACAAGCTGTGAGCAGGCGAACCGCAGCATGTTCTGCGCCACGGCCGACTGGCCGGCCAGCAGTGCGGTGACTGCAAGGCTGCTGAAAGTCTTCATAGTAGATGGTGTGTGTATCGATCCAACAGTGGGAATGAATATCGCGTGTTTCTGGAAGTCGCAGGAGGTGAGACCGGCAGGACGAACACTGGGTGCAAATGAACGGCTATGAGGACGTGGGAGACTTTTTTGGTCGTGTCTGCTGTCCGCAGTAGCAGTTATAGCATCTCGAGCAATATTACTGTCGTAAACTGCAATGTCCAGGCTCATAGTTCCGGCAGTTCGTGGCCATGATCGACATTGAACGGTGACTCTCTCTCCGTTAATAATATCTATTCAGCCTCTCGACTATCCCAGCTGGTACTCTCTACCAGACTTCACCTGTCAGTGGTACCTTGGCAGCCAACCCAAGCTCACTGACGCCTGTCACAGGGGCCCCGTTGTGGAAAGTGGGCGCGACATCTCCAATATGGACGGCCGGTTAAAAGCAGCGATAGGCTCAAAAACCAACGCAAGGGGCCTTCGGGCGCCAATCGGTATCAACATTTGATATCCGGCATGCAGACTTATCCACGACGTTACTTTGATCTGTCTAAGAAACTACAGACACAAACAGGCCAGTCCGGCGAGGATAGATTAAAAGGTCTTGGGATCCGGATGAATGGAATCTTGGTTATGATGGTGAATAATGTTCATCATGTCGCACCGACCGCACGAAAAAAGTTCTACGACAGTTGCAGGCTGTGTACGGTATGGATATTTAGGCCCTGGCCTGTAGTAATAAAAGTGCTGAAGCGTGCGTTCAAGTTCTGGTGTGGGGCAGCCTTTTCTTCTGTGGCAGCTTTGGAATCTTGCGACTCCATTGACATTGCAATCATGCGTGGGCCGGGAGGAAAGATTATTTCAAAGGTAGGAATATAGCATCTCTGGGGGTTCAAACCCAAAGAAAAAAAATGTAGACCGCGGTCCATGGAAGGTGCTTGGAACATGTGACTATCGGATTGTTGCACTTGAGCAAGCCGGTGATATTCTGACCTGCAATGCTGGTAACCTGGGCCAAAATGACTGGGCCACGCGGACCACAACCGAAAGGGCACTCGACAACCTGCACAGAGACTTGGTGGCCCGACCTTGGTTTCCATTTGGGTTCCCAAGGGTTGTCTTAGGCTTCGATCGCCTGCACATGTGTTGACAAGAACAGCATCCCGAGTCTCATTCTCGTTGAGCGTGTACTCTGTAGACTTCCATTCTTTTTTAGAAAGATTCATCTTAAAAAATCAAAAAGAAAAAAAAATCATGACAAGATAGGCATCAGACGCGTAGCAATATAATACTCTCGTTTCGCCCGTATTGGGCCTTCCCTCCATTGTTCAATATTCAGCGTACGCCACATATGAGCGTCATTTGTTGAAATCATGGCTACAATTGTTGAGAAGGGCAGGCTGGTGCTCTTCTCGAACTATCTTACCCAGGCACCAAGGAGTTGGCTAAATCCCCGGCGATCATCAGGGAGTCTGACAACATTTGAAGATTTAGCAGGCCAATCAAGGGGAATACGCCAATTATCTGGAGTTTGGTGTAGGTCACTACGAGATCCTGGATAAACATAACACATACTCAAGTGCTGTCAGCAGAGTCTTGGATCAAGGAGGTCAATTGAAAGCCAATGGATCAGAAACAAGCGTTTGAAATAATAGATTCCATCATCATTGGTCTCGAAAACTTGCCTCAGGCTCGCCGGGCGAAACGAACCGCGGGCCCTCGACAAGGTGCCCAAGGTCCCGGCAGGACAGATCGAGGACAAATCGTGACGGCGGATCGCTTTGCCGGTGAAAGATGAGCTCCACGAAGCCAGTAACCAAGGTTGCTGCTTTCAATGCAGACGTGTTCTTGTCGGACTGCCGACATATTTCGACCGTCAACTGGTCCAGCACTTGATGGGCGCCTGGCACTTACTAGATCTTCGGGAGATAAGTGCTGCGCTGGGTCTGGTGCTTCCAGTATATCAAGGTGCACATTATCCTGAATTGTAAGTACACCACCACCTACCTTCATTGCATGGATCATCATCTGCCTTCGTATTGGTCTTTGGGTCCAGATGTCCCTGGACTTCAGGTCAGCGTCGTGTTTAGACACTATGCAGGCAACACTCCAAGGCAGTCTGCGGGCCTTCTCCGGAAGATTATATCCCGGAGATGTGTCGCCTGATAAATGAAACGAAATTCTATTTTTAACTGGATAATATTGCAACCTTGAGTGCCGGTGATGGCCTGAAGGTGCAGCCCAACGTGGCCAGCAAGACGAAACGGCAGACAAGTGACGTGGTTCAAAGTTGTCAAGCTCATATGGATCACCAGTACGAGAGAATTCGTGCTCGATATTGCTTTATTTATGGACTCCTTAGAGCGACTCGAGGAATTCTGTTGCAACATACTTGTGAGCTTGATATCTAGGTAGGCACATGTTGAAGTGACAATGCTTCTGCATGGTGCCAGTGCTCACCAGCAACTTGCACAGCTCTTTCACTTGCTAGACCTTCGCCCAGGCTGTCAAGCTCTCCAACGACGTCAATCTAGAAAATCAACGGAGATTGATTTTGTCTGCCATTAATTAGGAAGTTTGTCTCCTGGGATCCTGAACCCTCCTTGTCAATCTTTGACATTGGGAAATGATGGGGTTCTCATCAGGCCGGGTATATTGGAGAGAAACTTGTTAGCATCTGATTAGTCCCTGTCATTATCTTCTGGTAAAATCCGATTCATGTTATCCAGATTTGGTGTGTGAAGAACATATTTACAAGCTGGGCAGCTGGGCAGTACACAAAATTAGATCATCCCCATTGCGCCATCGATACAGACTTGTCTCAGAAGCAGCTTTGGGCTGCAGCAAAGAGCGTCTCGGCGTACCATGTGCCGTTGCGGGACTCTCGGCCAACGTCATCACAGACTCTGGAATGCTTCCTGGAAAGCAGATTGATGTGTATTGATATATTACCAGTTGCTGCGAGGCAGTGACGGGGAGCGCCTGGTATGGCCGAGATTGGAGCCCCTGGGAAAAGACAGGGCGATATCGTTTCAGCCATACAGAAGTCGCAGCGAGGGCAACTTACCTAGTCGAAAGCCTCATTTCTGTCTGTGCATTGCCTGCCGTCAACAACAGCACTTCAGTCGGTGCTTTGAACCTGTGTCTTTCCCCTCGTACATATTGACACGAATCAGTCGTCTCACATGGGATGCTGGCAGACAACATTAGACGTTGGAAGCAAAACAAGGAGCGACTCAGCTACCCTAGATAATTAGATGCATTGTGGCTTCACAAACCCAGGTCTGTTGCTCTCAGCCCTCACCGCAGAACTCGAAACACCCTTGCTTCAAATGGTAACAGCATACTGAACGACTTTGGGACACCAACTCACATGGGGTAGCTCATTCCATGAGGGTCTAATTCGTTGTAATCTATGTGAGATCTAGCTATTGTACATGACAAGAAGCCTGGCTCCATTGTATTGCGGCAGCATAAACCCCACCGCCATTATCAATGCTAGTTCGCAGGCAGGAGCGACGGCTTCTCAGAACTGTCCAGCGTCACGTATTCGACAAGCCTGTTGGTGATCCTCTCACACCACGGGTCCACATACGCCATCCAGAGGCTGGCAATGCAGTACAGCATGGGAAGCCAAACGACCTGCCACATGATCAGCGTCAGGTTCCCCGGGTACGTCAGCCGCGTCACCTCCATCTCGCCCTGGTCGTTGCCATGGTCAGGCGGCACCTGGACGCCGTACAGCATCCACACCAGCGTGGTCTTGAGCAGCATGCCGTGCAGCAGGTACACGGCGAAGCTCATCCTGCCCAGGAACAGCAGGTACCTCCCGCTGAGGAGCCTCTGCAGGGCCGGGCTGAGCAGGATGCCCAGGCTGATGAACTCGAGGCCGATGCCGCTCGCGAAGCGGGGGAAGTCTGGGTCGTGGGGCAGCTTGGGCAGCATGAAGTCCAGGAGGAATCGCGACCAAGTCATCCACTCGGCGTGACCTTCGGGGAAGGAGGCGAACGTGAGGCCGATGAAGATGGATGTGGCGGCGAGGACGTTGCTAAGACGGGGTCGGTCTGATATGAATTGTGCTGTCGATTCGTGGTTCTGGAGGTCGGCGATGAGGGTGCCCCAGAAGAACTGCATCCCAAAGGCAGCTGAGGAAGACGAGGTGATTTTAGTTCCGGCCCACTCAGGGGGTAAAAAATGAAGGGCTAAAGTGGTCGGTTGTAGGCAAGTCGTCATCGAACACTTACAATCACTGCCACAGTAAAAGTAAACCCAGAACCCAAAGCTGGCCATGATCCGATACCTTGGTTTGACGTACGCCGTGGCGACCATGAACGCGTAAACCCATATGCTCCCCCTGAGCAGCGGCAACAGCGTCCACTGGTTGTTATCGTAATCATTTAGCCCCCTCGTCCACGTCGACACGATCCAGTACACCAGATTCACCAGCGCCTCGCCGAGGTACGCGATCCTTTTCGGAGACTGGACGTCGACCCACCAGCTGTCCTGGTGCTTGGCGACGGCAAAGAGCCCAAACTCAGCCGCGAGGCATGACACGGTCGTCGCGGCGGCGGCGGGGAGCACGAGGCGGGGGATCCGCCGCAGCGCCGACTTGCTGATGGAGACGAAGGCGGCCTCCTGGTTGCCCTGCTGGCACAGCCTGATGGGCTTGAGCGCGCACACGTAGCCCGTCACGAAGGAGAAGATGGCCACGCCGATGCGGCCCTGGATCAGGATGCGCAGGTAGGGGAGCTGCAGGAGGCGCGGGGACGCGCCCTCCTCTGACGTCGCGAGGAAGAGGTCACCGTCCCAGGCGCGGGCGAGGTGGGTCAACACCACGAGGGCGGAGGCGATGCCGCGGAGGCCCTGTGAGACGAAGTGTGTTAGCAATAAATATCCCATCCTAGAGTGAGGTGGGGGCTGACAGCATGAATTTCAAGGTGAGTTCTCAATTGCTGTCTCTGGCTGTCGTCACAATCTCCAAGTGGTTGCCCTCTCGACTGTGCTTTGCGATGACTTCATCTTGTTGCACGATTGGGAGCAGTGGGCCATGGCCAAGGACAAGGTGAAGCCATGTAGGACCTCTCATTTCCATCTCGTAGAAAAAAGACCACAACCACAGTACTCCGTGGGCCGGGGTGCTCTCACATCGACCCATTTGACGTTGCCCTCCTTTCCAATTGCCATTGTCGATCACCAGGTCGCATGGGCGAAGAAACGCGTGACCGAAGTCTAAAGGTTTGCGGCGTGTTTGGTCCAGCCGATAATTAGGATGGAAAGTAGTAGATCTCCAGCGAGGAGAATGGCGAAAGTACGTTCCACATGTGATGTTGGTTGTGCGTTGTCGAAGGGCTTTCTTCGTTAATCAATTAAAATTTGGCGGGTGACTTTAGGAGGCCTTGAGCGTCAGAGCTGCTGAGCTTATCACGTAGTCGAGAGATGTCACGGAGCTGTGCCACAGAGTCACAGAGTTACAGGGAACGCGACGAGGCTTGGCACCTGGGTAAAATGGCAGGAGTTTGTCACAGACAGTACGGAGTAAAGGAAAGGGGATGCTAAGCTCCGGCCCCCGAGAGCATGTCGGGCCTTTTCCAGGGTTCGCATAAAAGCACTCGAATGAGCAGTCGATGCTGCACGCTGACATCAAGCCGCCATCAGATGCTCCTCAATCAGCTCTGGACAACGACTCTCACGAGATCATACTGGAGTAGCCAGGCAGCGATAGACAGGCCATGCAATATACCTAGATAATGAATGATACATCTTGGACGTTCATTCGAGCTGCAGTGGTAGCTCTTGTCCTACCCGCCTAGGCTCTCGTTCAGGATAATCTAGGGTCAACCTTCCTAGCATCTGCGCGCGTACACCTGAGCCTGGTCGCCTTTGACATAATAGTGCCCATGACTAGCAGCAATGCCTCGCAATGCCCTTCCATAACCTTGGCTGAACTGACCTTCTCGTGTTCATGGTTGCAACCATGTGTGCCGAAGTCCCGGGTACTACCAAGATCTCGCTTCCCATCTGGGCATTTTTACGGCGATCATGCGGGTGCTCACCTTGGCCCTGGCCCGTCTTGACCGGTCGAACCTCAGCACAAGAAAATAACCAACCAACCCAACTCGCCCTCAGAGAACCAGACCGATACGACTAATGAACGGTGTTTCGCGGCGCTGTGCGACAATTTCCTTGGTGCCCTGGCTTCTGCTTTTGAGATCCAACGCTTAGGAAACGTCTAACGAGTGTCCGTCCGTACGGTACACGGCGCAACAGCTCATTGCTGCGTGATGCAGTGGTGTTGGGCTGGCACCGACGAGACTTGGCTTGGCTTCCCGAACCCATCAGTCAGCATTGCCTTACCATGGCCTCACAAGCTGGGCTGGCTAGCCAGAGTTTTATTAGTCATAGCGACGGGGTCAATAAGCGCAATGGTGTCCCATCATATCACGGATTTGACAAGGCGGTTCTAGATGCTTTGCAAAGGGAAACTTTGCACGTGGGAGGGAATGCAAAACAAAAAACACCGCAAAAGGAGGAAAGGGGTAAGAAATGTGCCGACACCCCCACCACCCAGCCCCAACACACCCTTCCATCTCACCTTGAAAAATCGCGGTGAGACAGGAGAGCGTCAGTGAGGCCGGGAGAGCAAATGGTCAATTTCGCAGAATTACCACCAGCCCACCCCACCTGCCATCTGGTAAGGGCGTCGATACCTCGATGCCGGGACGGGGGACGCCACGACCCGGCTTTTGAGGTATTGGTTTGATATACCGCTCGGAATACAGAGCTGGATCAAGGAAGGATCTCGCCTTGTGCTCCACCTTGCCGTGCGGACAAATGACAAAAAGGGAGTAAGGTGGTGAGACATGGGGAAGCTTTCACCGAGACAACTGGGGTAAGAGGGGGCAGCGCCCTTGGATCCAACAGTCTTGCCATTTCTTGTGCGCTTCAACAGCGCGCACGGGTATCGTATCTGTACAAGTAGAACAAGATGGCCTCGGTACTGAAGCCCTTGCATATTTCCACCCCGCCTTAGTTCAGTAAGAACTCGAACGTGTCATCCTCTGGCTCCTCGTCGTCATCGTCGTCGTCGACGACATCGTCATCGACCAAATTCTCCCCATTTCCCGCAAAAAGGCTAGGTTCGACACTAAAAGCAGCTTTCTCTGTGCTGGACTTTCGTGGGTTCTTGGTAACTGCATCGGCGGTTCCTTGCTTCTTTGCGCCAAGAACTGCGGCTCGTCTCAGGTCCATAGGATCCCACTTCCGACGATCCATGGGGCTTTGGTAGTTGATAAGTTTTGATGTTGGGTCAATCACATCGTCGAGTTCCCTCCTATTTCGCACGTGTACCACAGGGTTCCTGACGCGCGAAAACTCAGGCGAGTCGGTGTACCGCTCGAAAAACACCTTTTTCTCGGTGACAGCAGGGTACGTCTGCCCGGGCGATCGAGGGTCAGGATCATCTGCAGCAACGGCCTTTGAGGGTTCAGCCTGACTGTCCTGCATTTCAGACCTGACCCTCTTAGGAGGGCTGTCTTGTCTCTCCTTTGGTATTCCCTGCTGCTGCTGCTGCTGTGTCGTCTTTTCAGCGCTGGCCTCGGTGTGTGCCATCTCGTAGAGCCTCTAACCCTCCTCGAAGAACACCCGCTTCGTCCCGCGTAGCCTCTCATCTTCCATCTGTTCTAGTTGTTGATCCAATTCCATAAGGTCCATCACTTCTTGCTCGATGTCTCGCTCCTCCGCGTCCAACTCGTATCCCGCGTCGGCAGCTGCATCGAGCTCGTCCATGAATTCGAGACCCATATTGCCTCGCGATGGGGTTTCTTTGGGTTCCAGCTGGTAATCAATCGGCTCTGGTTCAAAATTGTCTTGGGACCGGTTGAAGCTCGGGACAGACCGGCCGGCTGAAGGTGGTCGACCACCAGGGCCGCTGCGCAGGGTGAGGTCGAACTTTGGAAGATGCTTCGGGGTCCGGCCGGGTTTTGGATGTACAATGATGGCGGTCGGCGATTCCGCTGCTGCATTTGCAGGGAGGAGGCGCTTCAGGTTCTTGGCTGGGAACCGGAGGGGTGCTGTGTCGACGTCTTGGAAATCATGAACAACGACAAGTCTGCTCTCGCCGCGCACAACTACCTCGACGGGGAGGCCTGTGCTCTCCTCAGCAGGGGCGTCTGGGTCGTCAAGGCTGTGGTAAGGCTGGCGCCTTGGGGGTTTTGGAGTCGCAGCGACACCACAGCATCGTTCACCTAGCAACCCAGCATTGAGTTCCAGCAGGCGGACCATGCGCGAGGGCTGCGCTCCACTAAACAGGTTGACGCCGCCACCTGCGCTACGTCGGACTTGGGCATCCCAGAATTTGGCGACCACGGGGATGACACAAACAATATTGTCAGTTCCACCCATCCACAGGACGGCGCTCTCTTCCGTGTGTACCGATCCCCTAGCACTCGGAAGCTGCACAACTTCGACTCCGCCCTTGACAGTAGCAAGCCGCTCTGGTCCACCGCTCATCATCGACACGAGGGAGTCACGGCGTGCAACCGAGTTGAAATCGTTGGCTCCAAACGATGATTTTTGCGAACCTGGATTACGCAAAGGACTTGTTCCCTCGAGGTGTCCTGAAGCACAGAAAGCGGTGAGAGCGGCTCCTCGTAGGCCCGTGTTTTGTTTTGAGAACATGGACCCTCCTGCGTCATTATTGAGAGGCCCAGCACCCTCCACGTCCCATATTCCCCACTGCCCGTCCGCCAGGAGGACCAAGATCGCCCGGCCATGCGAGATCCATTGAGCACCGACTATCGGTTTTCTTGAGCACGGTGAAACGGTTGCACGAGCGAAAGGCGGGTACAGAGACAGTAGCCACGAGCCGTGAGAGGGCCAAGGGCCTTCAGAGATGTCATCCTGGGGAATTGAAGGGATGGAATAGTCATAGACGCGGACCGCGTGTGGAGATGCGACAGTGAGTAGTTGGCTCGAGTGAAGGGGGTTGAACGCGACGCTTGTCAAGGGACTTGGCAAGTATTCGGTCTGGAATGGTTCGATGGGAGTGCTGTCCGATGTAGAGTTGATAGGGACATCCCAAAGCCGCAAGGTGCCGGAAGCGTCCTTGCCGTGGACAGCAATGATAGCACGCACGGCAGAGCCACCCAGACGAGCAGGTGACTTGTTACGATCAGAGCTGCTCGCACGCCGGGGTAGCAATGTTATGGCAATCCCGTCCGGACTCTTGTTCTGACCGCCAAGCTGAATCAGGGTCTCGCCCCACTTGCCCTGTCCTACGACGCCAGCCAGTAGGTTAGATCTCAGGTCCTCTCTTGATATGGCCTCGTGCGAGGGCGGCGTCAAGGGCAGAGTAATCATGCAGACCGAGCCCTTCGCAGACGTAACCGCAAATGCCATCGTCTCAGAGAGTATGTCGGTTTCGCTCGGCTGCTCTCCTGGGTAGCGAGGCGCGATAGGTGGAACAGCGATGTGCAGGATGTCTGTTCCAAATGCGAGATCCAGAGACTGGATGACTTCTGGGTATCCGGTGCGGTCTTCGACACTCTCATCCTCGAACTCTGGCCTGTCGACGAAAGCAGCTGGCGCAGAAGCATCATCGTCATCGTCTGAATCGATGATCATGACGCCATCGTCAGCGGCAGCGCCAGCACCATTTGTTTTGCTCCCAGCGGCCAGATTCGAAGTTTGGGGTTTAGCCGGCTTCAGTCGGCGACCACCGCGCCAGACTACTGTGACTCCATTCTCGTGGCCGTAGAGAAGAACCGTGGATCCTTGAGGGGAGGGGACGGGGTAGGATTTGACGTCGTGAACTCGTCGATTGAGGGAGTATCTAGACATGGGCGGTCAGCTAGGCGCACTGCTTGCTAGGACATGGCGCTGTCTCCCTACGTGTATTGTGTATTCTGGGCCGTTTGCCGCACCCGTGGCTTGAGCTGGGCCGTCATGATGCGATGTGGTCGTTATTGTTGCTGTAGTTGTTGTTGTTATTATGGCTGGCAGGGCGGGCAAGCGAAGGGACGGCGAACGAGCTTGGGGAAGAATGGTTTGCTAAAGAGAGGCGCACACAGAAACAAGCTCTCTGGAGGGTCTTCGACAAGTACGAGGACGGGTCAAAGGTTCATGTCGAGATTAATAAGACTGGACAAAAACAAAGACCAAGACAACCCCTCAATGTGGTCGCTGCAGGCATGGACCAGGCTGGCTGGTATGGTTGGCTGGCTTGGCTGAGTCTGTGGCTGAAGGGGAAAACTTTGGAAGCGCGCCAGCTCCAAGCTCGACGCGACGGACGGTGCTGTGTAGCTTCAATGATGGCCCGTGCAGCCTTCGTCTTCTACTACCCTGCTCCCCTGCGTTCCCTGATTACATAAGCCAAATGCCATCAATCCATTTGCAGCACAAGGCTCTAGATTACCTTTCCTTGTTCATTCATCTTAAAATTCCCTCGGAACACATCACATAACAACAGAATGGTCGGGCTAAACATTCGATCTTCAGTACGGTCACACTTTCGCATTCGGTGCCTGAGGCGGAAAATTCGAACCTGGCACGTATCTTCCAACGCTACATGCTTAAGCACACACGCCATAAACCAAAAAAGCTACCCGGCCTCGGACCGCCTCAGCCCAACTCATCTCGCACTACATTCCACCGTTGGTGGGTGGAGGGAACACCACAGCTGTGAAATTGAAATTGGGATTATCTCGGCCTCCGCCCGCAGCCCAGACGGCAGCATGCGACGCATACGTGTCCCAGTTCGAGCTCGTGTTAATGCCCACCTCATGCCATGCGAACAGCCCCTTTGACACATCATTGTCCAGCACGGCATAGTTCATCAGGGGGTCGTATGCTGACGAGGATGCGTAGCCAGTGAAGAAATCGGCCAGGTTCGTCGTCACGCGGATCTGGTTCTGGTTGTACGGAGGCAGCGCCTCGATCATGTCCCTCAGGTCCTGGTCGAAAAAGAACTGCGACAGGTGTGCCACCTTGCCGCCCGTGTATGTCCCGTTGGGCAGGACCTCGGATCCCACGTGGGCGATGATGTGCTGGTGCGTGGCGCGGGACTCGTAGTGGCCCGGGAAGTTGGTGTCGAAACGGACGACGCCGTCAGCGTCTGTCTTTTGCACGCCACGCAGCCAGGTGGTCTTGAGACCGCCCTGCCCGCGGGCGCTGATGCCGCTGTACTGGCCCGTTGTGTTGCAGGACCAGATGTCGATGAGCAGGTCGGCCGGCTCGCACGTGTTGATGTCGATGAATTGCAGCTCGAGGTGCATCGGCACTCCGGGAGTGCCTTCGGTGACGTTTTGCCGGACTGTAGCGGGAAGAATCAGTTCTCAGTTGACCCGTACAGGTCTCGTATAGCATCAGGATTGAACAGGCTTTTTTTCTTTCGGTAAGTTGCGGGCGCGCAGTCGGACGGGACCAACAATCATGACCGCGTTGGCACACCGCCTGTCCGTTCTTGATCACGAAATACCACTATTTGCAACAACTTACTCATTTCCTGTGTCACAAAGTATGGGCCATTTGCATTGTCAGGGGCGAGAATGCAAGATGCATTGGCACCAAAGATATCCTCGGCCGGTGTTGACGGGTTATACGAGACGAGACCCGTCTGATTGTGGTCTACCGCGGCCCACTTGCGGAAGTCTGTAGCAGTGCGGCGATGCAAGAAAGGCGCTGCGATGAAGTCTGTCAGCATGCTGGAGCATAGATGCCACGGCGGTGTCCTGACTACTTGCCATCAGCCAGCCCTCTTTCCTGACGTAGCCTTTCAAAGGTAGCTGCTCGCCGAGCCACGGCCGCTGCCCTGCGTGCCTTCACCTTGGGCTGATCCGCGCATGCTTGTAGAGCTCGCGAGTTTACCTCGGCGACGACGTGGTGTCTCGCGACCTCCTCCAAGTGCGCCCTTTTATCGTACAGCTCGTCGGGATGCGCTGAGACCAACTGTACCAAACTAGCAGCAAAGGCCACGAAAGCAGTTGGTGGAAGCATCATGATGTCGGTTGCGGTCTTCAGCAAGTACGACTTGTGTCTGCTGCATGCGCTCGGGGAGCATTGATATTGCAACTTGAAGGGACTCGGTCTTTCTATCGAGAGAGCTGCTAATTTATATCAGGTATATCATCGTGGTGGTTTCCCAAGGATTACTTAAGTATCAATCTCAGCATAGTCTATTTGGTCAATATCCGGGTGAATTTCCAGCCCGGGTTGTTCCGCTGTACATGACCGCTGCGCCGAACCCACATAAATGTAGATCCATGTCTTTTATATGCAATAGAGGCCGAGAGTGCCAGATGGAGAAGCGGAGTTCTGAGAACAAACATGACCTGTCTAATACACTTCTTCCTAATGGCTGATCAACTTCTTGGCACTCCGCAGGCCTGCGTAGAACCAGAGAAACAACTGCATGTCTGCCAGCTGGCACACTCCATGCTAAACCTCATATCGGTGTTCCCCCTCACGCGACACCGGAATTCGGTGTAATTGCTACCCAGGCGTACAGGGGACAAGTCTCAAATGTTCTGAATGGATGGACTTCCAACACAGTGCTTTCGGATCTCATTGGCATGAATCTCGCGTTAAATGGGTTCAGCTCCGTGATGTGAGCTTACCTAGGTATGTTTAATGCGGCAGATCATAGTAGAGGGGCGGGGCGGGATCATTGTTGTCATTTTAATTAACTGTGGAGGCTCAAGTGCTGTCACATGCAGTCATCGGTCAGCCGACACTCTGTTGTTCTAATGGAGCTGTTTGTCCTTGGGCCTTCGCAGTTTGTCTACTGACGGTACATATGTAGCCGGCGCCGCCACCGGACCCGATTCGAGAAGCGGGTTGAAGGAGAAAACGAGTCTTACGTGTACGCATCAAGATTCCAGATCGTATGCACGATGGCGTGGAAATGCTCCAGGAGCCCTGGAGTGCTAGGCGAACCCCTGATGGAGACAACCTTGAATCTTGGGTTCGTGTTGTCACAAAAGAATGCTCCGCCGGTAGTTCTTTATGAAGCATTGCATGTAAGGGTAATTACAACCCTGGTATCGTATTCTTCGTTCTGGTTAAAAACTATAAGCAAGCATATTCCCAAAGCCATCCAATCGCTATCTATTCAGTGTTCTTTGCCATCAACATCGACCCCCCAGATGTTTCTATTTCACCAAACCACAAGCTAGACCAACCTTGGAACCAAACGCCGTCGCAAATATTGGAGACAATGCGCAATCTATAACAAGCACTGCGACCCACAAGCTACCCATGCTACTAGTATAGAGGCCAAACAAACACCTAGTATGGCTCCCCAGCTCTGCCATAGCCGGCTCGTGCATCGTACCGAGGCCCAGCCATCGCGACCTCAGCATCCGAGACATCAGCACTCGAGCTCTGCTTCTTCTCAGAAGCGTATTTCTTCCCGCCCAGCAGGACAGCAGGATCAGCCGGCACAAAGACAGCCACAGCCACGATCATCATGGCAGCATCCAGGGCGATGAAGTACACCTCGTGGGTGATGAGGTGGCCCCTCCAGCCCTGCGCGAGCTCGATGGTCCGGTAGATGCTGCGGATGTAGATCATGACGAAGCTGACAAAGATGGCGGCGAGGACGAGCTTGAGGTTGCGCGTGACGGCGCCGGCGAGGCCGAACTTGGCGCTCGAGATGCGCCGGGCAAAGTCGCCCACGAGGAAGCCGAAGAGGGTCATGGTGGCGAGCTGGAATACGATGCCACCCTCCATGATGTTTGTGCCGAGGTCCTGTTGCTCGTCCGTGTCGGCCATCGACGCCATGGCGCCGCCGGCGGCCTGGACGACCAGGGAGACGATGTCGCAGGTGCAGAAGACGATTGTGTACCACTTGGCGGAGAGGAAGGAGGAAGAGCGGCCCAGGTCGTTGATGAGCTTGCCGAGGAGGACGTAGAGGGCGGCGCTGAAGAAGACGGGGGCGATGATCAGGGTGACAATCTGCGAGAGGAAGGCATCTCTGTTGTATGGACACTTGGCGGCCCAGGCCCTGGAGGCCCATCCTATCAACTCGGCTTCACGGAACCACTGTCAGTAACTATTTACGGCATGTAAGATGTTTAGAAGCAACGGGTACTGACTAAGGGCTCCCAGTGCAAAGAGAATAGACGTTGCCTTTCGCAGCTGGACCGATCGGAAAGTGTGGTAGAGAAATGGAATGGCAAATAGGATGCTGATGACGATGCCCCCAGCGAATGATGGGGTGTAGCCATAGCTCGTCTCGAGAAGATCTGTGTATGCATAGCAGCCTGATTTAATCTCTTGCATGAGATCCTCAATCTCGGATTGCGTCTTGCCGGCGAACAGCGGCTGTGACGAAGCCATTTTCGTAGTGTTTTTTTTTTGTGTGGTTGGACAAGGTGTCGGTGGAAAGATCGAATGTCTCTGCAGGAATTATCGACGTAATGGCAGGATCAATCGTGATCAGAACTGTGATTCTTGCTCCGTCTTAAGTACTTAGTATTTGAGTGGATTCCAGATATCAGGCACTGATGAAATTAGCCGTGCCACGAAAAGGTGCCACGAAAACATCAGCAGTCTGGTAGCTTGAGGACAAAGGACGGCTGCAATATTATATTTCTACGTTTCTACAAGAGCCGGCCGTATGGTGCTGACAAGTAGGAATAGATCAGCCAGCCCTGGGGCGGGCCCTGGCCCAGGGGGCTCAGCAAGCCACGGGCCATTTTGTTCCTCCTGCAACGGTGACAAAGGAGGCCCAGCCAGGATTCAATTCTGACATCTGGAGGATCTCATCCATGTCCAAGTTGACTGAAATATCCACCCTCTATGCCATTGGCTCTCACTTCAGTGTATCGGCGACTTGTCCGATGAACCAGGCACAGAGAAAAGTACCTAGCCAATATCCGGGGAGTTCAAGGTCTATGACGCTCTAGCTATGTGTACTGCGACTGGTTCGTGCAGTGTTTCAAGGTTCCGTACGAGAGGGGTGGGTCCAAAGCGAGGTGCATTCTTTGCTCGCGCGAAGGATCGAGGCAGTCGAATGGTTGCGTCCGAGGCTGTTTTACGGATTGTGGCTTGGGCTTGGCTAACCCCTAGGTAGCCGTACAACTGGGCCTAGTCCGAACTTTGTCAACAAAGAAAAGGTGGACTTCACGTATATTCCTCCGCCACGTGTAACAGACTCGAATATGAATGTGATACATGCAATCAGGCTGTAGGGTCAAGACCGGGTCTGTTCTATTGACGGACACGGAACATATCTCTTAGCCCGGTCTGACTCTTCAACTCAAGTGCTGCCTCTGATGAATTCAAGCTCAATACACAAAGTCTTTGAACAAACCCATAAGTATGGGAGAACCTGGCTACACAGCCCAAGTCAACAGCCATTCAACCCATATTCGTGCCATAATTTGGGGGGAATGGGTCTCATAAACACAAATTTCACCAGGGAGCTTTGTTTTGTTGCCCAGGTCAACGGTCTCCTCTGTTCTGCCAAAAGTTGGACGATGCCCTACATCGTGTCTCACAATCGGCACATGTACCTACGTACCTGGGTAAGCAGCCCTCTAGATTCATTATTCCTTTCTTGTCTTGTCGACTGAGGTCCAGTTTTGAATGATCCCTTCCCCGAACAGCCGTTCCTTATACACATGTATTCTCCCAGTCTTCCGTATTTTGCGTCCTTGACATACACAACCCCTAATGCACGGGTCTTCCCATTGTGTCTTGGGTTTTGAGTTTGATAGGCGTGATCGGCGCATAGTATCCAAATTTCCCATAAGGGTCATACTTGGCCTTCAGTCTCCTGAGCCTCCACAGCCGCCAGTCCTCGTATCCATACAGCGCCTCGAGGCTCTCGTCACCGTGTGCATAGTTCACGTACACATGCAGAGGCTGTCCGCTGCCATCTCTCAACGCGCTCCTCATCCTTGCCCCAAAATCCGCCGCCATGTCATCCAGCGTGTCATTTCCCGGGGCATAATACATGGCTGGACTAGCTAGGATGCGGTTGAATCGGTCCGGGTACGCTGTCTCGTCGTTCGGGACGGCCTCCACCCCCCTGGTCGAGTACGCCTCGAGGAGGACAAAGGAGTTGCGCAGCTCCGGCGGGAGGGTGCTGTAGATGTCCAGCATTGCGCGCAGGCCCGGGACGTTCCATCTTCTGAGGGACACGCCGAATAGCATCGCGCTGCTTGAGCCCTTGGCACAGGCGGCCGTGCCGTAGGCTGCACCTGCCACGGTGTTCATGCCCGTTATGTCGGTACTTCCAGCCTTGATGCTCACGGGAAGCAGAGCGCGGGCTTGGTCCGTATATTTCGGTGGCACTGTTCCTCGACCCTGCCAGATAAGCCAGAAGATGATAACTGGCTTGGTTTCAATACCAGTCAGTATAAACTGCCTGTGATACGCAATTCCCGACCCAATACAAGCAAAGTAAGCGTGCTCACATTCTCAGAGTCAGCGTCAGGGCGAAACTCAAAGCGTCCATAATGCGCCAACTCGACCGGCCGCGGTGAGCCCGTATCGGTATCACCCTCCAACAGCCCGTTGGCCCATCCGAAGAGCGCCTCCAGCTTATCCTGCTTGAAGACGTACTCCTCGTAGGCCCACACGCGTCCCTGTCCGGGCTCAACGTCAAAGATTCGGTACTTGACCGAGGTCACGATCCCAAAGTTGTGACCGGCGCCGCGGATGGCCCAGAAGAGGTCGCTGTTAGCCGCCGGGGAAGCGGTTACGGCTGTCCCGTCGGCGAGCACGATGCGTGCCGAGAGCATGTTGTCCGCCAGCAGGCCGTGCTGCCCTTGGAGCCAGCCGTGACCGCCGCCGAGCATGGGGGATATGATGCCTGCGCAGTCGCAGGCTGTGGCGACTACGGTAATACAGCTATTGATTAGTACTTTAATGGTACGGGGTTAACTGGTCGCGTGTTGGGGTGATAGTATTCTACCATACCGGCCTGTTTTCCCTTTGCCCATAACGCAGCAATCACTTCGCCCGACTGGGTCCCTCCGCCGATCGTTGCAGTCCTGCCATCATCCGAGACAAGGACGTACGCCATGCGGCGCATCGAGATGCCAATCCCATTCTCAACGTTGCCGAGGTCCCATGTCTCGCCATGGCCGCCCGTGATGGCAAGGAAGGGCTTGTTGAAAGCGTCGGCATACCGGATCTTGTTTGGCACGCAGATATCAGTCACTCAGCCAGCGTCTTCACAAACCACGATGGAGGCATGCAAGAAGGTATTCCCAAAATACCGTGTTCCGAACATCCTCTTCCGTCGCCACCCTGACCAAGGCGTCCAGCTGGGGCTTCTTCGCTGCCAGGGTGAGGGTACCGTTCGTGAAGCCCTCCGAGCCCGGGAAATATATTTCGGCATCTCCTGACAGCATAGAGCGCAGGGAGCTGAGGGCGGGAGCAACGGGGCGGTGGACATCTCCAACTGCGCGCACCGGAGCCAGGCACCAGACCTGAGCCAGTATGTATAGCACTGTGCTCGACTTCATGTTAGATGAGACCCCATGTGCCGTATTTTTACAGCAAGAGGAAGTGTTGTAGTAAGATGTCACAACGGCGGCAGGTGACAGGTCGTCATGTGAACGGGCTACCTGGATGGTGATATCTCACCACACTCAAGAAAGTAGCACCGCTAACTCCATGCTGTTGGGCCTCATCAATTGCTGAGATCCCCTCACACGGGCTCCTTGTGTAACATCTGAAGCTGACCGCGCAGCTTAGCTCCGAGGAGTTCTCGCCCGCAGGTGGGATGGCCGAGGTGGCGGCGCCATCGCCGAGTAGATAATGGCATGTCTGTCGATATGCAGCATGCAGCTCTGTGGCATGCTCAAGTGCTGTTTTTATCGCTCACCCAGTAGGAGTACTCTCTCCTGAACCCCCGATACTGCACCGCTACCCTACCAACTGGCCGAGAGCTGGCCTGCAGCTTAGCGTCGTGTTGTGAACCCTGTGTGAGTGAGCTTGCATGTGAAGGGGGTGATGGCGGGGTAGAGGCCCTGCACTTCGTCGATTCGCGTCTGATCAATCGAGGTCATAACAAAGGGGCGGCACGTTGGTGACGAACGTTGTGAGCGAGCTGGAACAAGTCAATCAATGCCATGAGCCACAGTTTGGCAGCATTGTAAGGTGAACACCAAATTGTTGAACTTTTTGTTTCATTCCGTTGGCAAACCCTTCACCGAGCAATGCAATGCTGTAGAACCACTAAATGTACACCTGATCAAGTTGGCGCCAACTGGTGGTGCTGGGCGATGCTCAACCTGTCGTCGTATCGTCGTGAATAACGCGTTGGTCTACTGACCCTTCCCATCAGACTCCTTCACAATGATAACATTACAGCTCGTTCGCCTTCTGCTTGGCCTCGCCCTTGAGCTCAGCGGCCTTGCCCTTAGCTTGGCCGGCGGCCTGGTTCGCCTCGCCCTTGAGCTCCTGTGCCTTGCCCACGGCCTCACCCTTCAGCTCGGCGGCCTTGCCCTTGACATCGCCCCCGGTGACGTTGGCGGTAGCATCCTTGACCTTCTCCTTGGCGGCGACTGTTCGCTTTGTCAGCTCCCAAACTTCCACTTGTGGCTGGCTGGCTCCGACCAGCGAATCGGTAACATGTCTACTCACCTCCAATGTCGATTCCGTCAACGAGCTTGTCAGATACCACGCGGTCCACCTTCTTCAGGCCATCCTTGGTAGCATCCACGGGGTTCTTTCGCAGCTGGATTGTGGTGGAGAAGGCTGCTCGGGGAGCGATCGATGTGAGGTTGGAGGAGCGAGCTGCAGAGCGGGAGATGTATGCCATACGGCGGGCGGTCAGCTCGGTGAGGAAAGACATTCTGGTTGTGGGTGTCTGTTTTGTTGGGAGAGGCGTGTTGAGGTTTGTTGTGGTGTTACTCGGAGGAAGTTGCTGAGGACGACGTGAACAGTTGCCACAAGTGATTAGTTTGGAGATTAGGAAGTCGAATTGGGAGATATGTTTGGTTGGATAGTTTTCAATTCGAAAATTGAATTAGGAACAGGAGAAGGAGGTGCTTGGGATTAAGAAAGAAAGGGAGGACAGGCAGATGTTGTCACAAGGGAGTGATGAAGAATGATGTCATGCTCACAGATGACGCTTGAGGCTAGAACATGTGCACTACAGCACGCTGGCACGCCAACATGACGTCTGTAAGTGGTTGGACCTACTCAAAACCAGACAGAAAAGGTAGAAGATCGTCCAAAAATTACTACAGCAGATCAGCTGCTTTAGCAATTCTATCAAGGCCCTCTTCTGTTTGATGTTAGGCCGTTGCCCCGGCCGGTGCCGTCGCGGATAATAGCGTCGACTGTACCGAACGACAACGCCCGGCCACGGGTCGGCCCAACACGTCCAGGTCCCTTTCCTCGGCCTCCGTAAATCATTTCCTGCTGAAGACACGTTGCAGAAAACGGTGAGCCAACCCTGCTACTCCGTACAGAACTCAAGATCCATGGACTCGAGCCGGCTGAGCCTTTGTGTCAGAGCCTACAATACTGACGTGCACCGAAACTTTAGAAAGCAACAGACCAAGTCCAGGGAATGAGTCTTTCCAATATCTACGCAAATTCTCAATTCGAGATTATAAAGCAGGATTTCAAATGCTGGCTTGCGCCTCCTTCGGAAGTACCACGGCTGAGCCCAGGCCACATGTGCAGTACTGGAGAATCGGAAACGGCAACAGCCATCCCAACCAAGATGACATGGCACCTGTGGTGTTTGAAATATCAGAAAATAAGAGTCCTTGAAATCAGGAGCTGCAAGGGAACAGCAATTGCCCCAGCCACAGACACCCGTGCCGAGTACTACTGTACCATCTGTCGATGCACTGCTGCCCTTCACGAGAGCTATGGGCACACATGTGTTGTATGTACGCCGTGAACAACGGATTCTGCACTCTCACCTGTCGCCTGATTCCCAAACCGCAGGAGCCATTGGCTCACGGGTTGGGGGGGGGGGGGGGAGGAAACCAGCCCTGCCAGCCTCCAGGTCGAATCTGTCCACTTCACCTGGAGTCTGGCGAACCACAAGGCCGAGTATGCACGGCCTCGCCGCCGTGGGCGTGAACCCACTGTGGCGCCCCTCGACACGGATATCCTTTCTATGGGGAGGCCCGCGCGAGACAGACACGGCCTCAGAGAATTAACGGTTCGCTAAGCTCAGCCCACCGGTGGGGTGTCCTTGAGAGCTCCGCCGGCCCAATTCAACGTTCCGAATCACCCTGCAAGTCTGGTTGAACATATAAGAATGCGGGTTCAAGAGGACCAAGAAGCCCCTAAACTCTTCTCACTTTAATGGATCGCAGGTAACGATCTGCCTGTACGAAGTTTGACACAGGGTGGAGATCGCAATGTGACAATTTCGGTTCTCGACGTCGTGATCTTCGCTCGTCCCTGGTAAATACATGTGCAGAGCACCTTCTCACATGAGCCGAGAACAAAGATGGGTCACCTCCTTGAAAATAAGGCAACACAGGATTTCAAGTACTTTGTCAAAATAAATAATCTCGCGACCTCTGGCAGAAGACTTGAGCTTCATGGAAAACAATGAGCCCAAAATGTTTTCCATTGATCTAAGACACATACGTAGGTGAAAAAGTGCAGATAATCATATGGATTTACTTTTTACTGTTGGCTTCTCTAATCTTCTATCACCGTAATATTTGTCAAGAGCGCCCTTTTGATTTCAAACAAATGCAAGACAACAAGGGGCAATCCCATCTCAATGCAAGGTCTACAAGGCCTGTCTGTAGACGTATTTGCAAGCCCGATATAAACGGAGAAAAATCAGGCGAATCCGGATTGAGGTTGACGTATTTTATGCGAAGCGTTTGAAGATAGTTGAGAAGACATGTTATTCATGGACGGCTCCAGGGCACATGCATGGATTCATTCATACTTACCTAGGTAACTCCCCGCGGTCCACACTTTGGCTCCCAGCTCGACTCATGGAGCGAAATGACTTCAAATTTCTAGGTCAACCGGCGTCAATGTCTTCAGACTGATCAACAATAAAAGACTTGAAACCAAAGGGAGGGAAGGTGCTGCCGCTCATCAGCACGGGTCTACTCAAAGTAGAGGGCCTAAGCTTCTCAACAGTATTTGACATCTGGAATAGTCCACCTCACATTGACATAACTAATTTGCACAAATTACAGCCCTAAGATCACGACACTGAGAAAGCGGTTACACGCACGCTCGTCCACAGTAGTTCTAGCACGGTATTGACATGCACGGCCATTTTCCCGGCCATGAGTTTGGGCTGGCAGCATTCAGCTTTATATATATAGCGCAGAGACTCGCGTGGGCCGCAGCACGCAAGCCTGATATACCACACAACTCATTCGCAGAGAGTCGCACATCCAGCAGTTGCCCTGGTGAAGTCGACCCCGCCCTTTTCTCGATGAGACGCTATCTCCCCTTGAAAACGGGTTTCCGCCTCTCCGCAAACGCCTTGAGCGCCTCATCTCTATCCTCGGTCTTGACGACCCGCTCATACATGGCATTCTCCACCTCCTCATGTGGCCTCTGTACAGCCTGCAGCGCCGCCCTGGTGGCGACGGGCCCGCCCTCGCAAATCTCGGTGGCGAGCCGCACAGCCTCGCTCAGGACGTCGCGCCTCGCCGTGGACAGCACCTGGTCCGCGGCGGCCTTGTCCCCGCTGTTGAGCTTCTCGGCGGCCTCGTCGCTCTCGGGTACGACCTCGACCAGCCTGTCGGCGATGCCAAGGAAGTAGGCCTCGGGGGCGGACACGCGCCGCCCCGTGAGGATCAGGTCCCTCGCGCGGCCGATGCCGATCAGCGAGGGGAGGCGGTGCGTCCCGCCCGCGCCGGGGATGATGCCAAGTCTCGTCTCGGGCAGGCCAATGACGGCGTTGGAGGAGAGGACGCGGAAGTGCGTCGACAGGGCCAGCTCCAGGCCGCCGCCGAGGGCGATAGAGCTGATGGCTGAGATGGTCGGGATTGGGAGGGCGGAGATGTTGGTAAAGGTCGAGCGGAGGAGGGTGAGGAAGGCGGCCGTTCTGGATTTCGGAATATCTCCATCAGCTTAAGGGGGTTACAATGGGGCATAGGGCTGGCGGGGCAGCGCTTCAGGTCTCGAATATGCCTTGCGCCGGCCCCACGGGTTTCAGACTGCATGGGCCTTGTAAGGGAGGAAGACGTACTCGTCGGGCGTGAAGCCCCTCCTCTCCTTGAGGTCCGCACCGGCACAGAACGAGCTGTCGACCGCGCTGGCCAGGATGAGGGCCCTCGTGGGGCCCTTTGCGTCCTGGGCCCCCTCCGCGTCGCCGAAGCGCCTGTTCCAGGTCTTCGGCGGCAGCTCCTCGCCCGTGGACGCATCGTACTGCGAGTGCACATCGTCGACCTCGCCGCGCAGGGTCTGGAGCAGCGCCCTGGAGATGGCGTTGCGCGCCGAGGGCCGGTTTAGCTCCAGGACCCGGATGTGGCCCGTGTTGGGCGCGGGCAGGTTGGTGACGCGGATCAGGGGCGCCTCGTTTGCGGTGGAGTAACAGCACCTGGAGGCGAGGGCCTGGAACGGCCTTTTCGCGAGGGTGAGTCTCGGGCGGGGAGGCATGGTGGCGTTGCCAGTGGTTCGTGAGCCGCGTGGTGAGCAACCGAGACCAAGAGAGGAGCAATTGAAACTCTGTAGTCAAGTCCAGTTTACATGTCGAAGTTCATGGGCGAGCGCTTCTTCGGCGGTTCACGATGACGTCTGAATTCTGGCTGGATGCGGCTACAGGCGGGTCACCACATTAACTAGGTACCTAGGTACACTACTCCGAACCCTGGGGTGCTGTTCTTTTGGAAGAGAGGGGGGGGGCTTAACCCTGAGAGACCTCAGCAGTGCTGAGGCCTCAGCAGACTCAGCACCATTGGATTGACAAATGCTTGTCCCCAATGCAGAGGTAATTTGTGTTCGTGCTTGAATCATGGAGTTGCCTGGCAGCGGGATTCCTCTACGCCTCGAGAAGTAAATTCCGGCGGCCTCCATGTCAAAAGGCCGAGTTGGCCAGCTTGGCTTGTGCCCACTGCCCACTCGGCAGCTGACTGCTCGAAGGTGGATCGGGAATGGCCTGGGCTGCCTGAATGGCTCAAATGTACCCCACTGCAAAGTTTCAGGTTGACATTCATCACAGTCACCAACCACGAAATTTTACCGTCCGGAAACGTCAAACCACCGACCGTTTGTTTTTGTTTTGTCCCTGGGAAGCTTGAACCATACCATGCCCTCTTCGACATCGCGATAATGCGAACAATGGTGGCATGGCCGGGAACAAGGCGGCAGCAGTGTTTTAAATTCTCCGGTAAACTCTAAAAGGAGAAGACACAAGGGCACACGCCCGACCAACACGAGGCCAAATCTCCGTCTCCCCCGCGATTGCCAAGGCCGGGACACCGTCCTGGCCAGTGGCCACTGGCCAGCGTGTGGGTGGACCCACGATCTCGCGCGGCATGTGGATGCGCCTTTTCGCTTGGGCGGTCGGGTGGCTGGAGCACCGAAGGAAGCGGGACCTGTGTGAAGATCCGGCCCTCTTCTACAGGCTCGCTTCTGCCATTGTCAAGTCACTTGATCGATGGCGGAGTGGCAGAAGTGGTGGCATGACGCTGGTGCGGGTGCGCGGTCTGAATTCCTCTGCACAACAAGACCGCTTCACTGCCAGGGCTGCGCTCCGTTTGGATACAACACTCTAGGTGCAGCGTTGTGTAGGATTGCAGATTTTGCCCGTTCAATCCAGCCACAGTCGCCTCCAAGAACAAAATGAAATTTTTTGTGATGTGCTCAGGGGGGCCTCGGTAGGTTGGAGAGATGGTATTGCAGGCTTGGTTGGTGTCGAAAAAGGGGGTGTCCTGATTGAGAGAGGCACTGTGTCGGACATGGACACCCTGTAATTGTTCCGTTCAGTGCTCGGTCGGGGTTAAGAAATGACGTGGCTCGCAAGCTTGTGGCTGTGTCCAATTGTGGTTCTGAAGCGATATTGCGCTGATTTATGCTTTCACACCATGATAAGCCCTTGTCCGGCAGAACTGGGGATCATCAGCCTCATCAAGGGGGCCCAGAACGCAGGATTCTCTGTCCAGTCCAGTCGATCTCGCACTCGCGATGGCTTATTATCCGTGTGGTCGGTACAGTACGAGACATCGTGTTCGCAAGAGGAAGGATGTCTGCGGTGGTGTTGTTGCATGTCGTGTTGCCGAGCCAGTCAATTAATTGATCAGGCCGCGCAACGGTGAACACGCTCCAACCCACCACGCTATCAAGCGCCATCTGTACAGTCAGCACGGCACGAGCTGCCCAGCCACTGCACATGTGTCGATGGCACGTCGCTTGTGGTGCCTCGTATCGGCGCGGGCATGACTTATTATTACAGCCAGCCAGCTCGTTCTCGCCTTCCCAGTTCCCCCCTCCCCCTGCCTCCCAGGCCTGTAATAAGGGCCGGGACCAGGGCAGGTGATAGGGCCGCCCCGCCCACTGATCTTGGGAAGCTCAAACGAGGCTGCGAGCACGGCATGCGACGTGGTGTATGTATGTGCGTTGCCCTTTGCGCGTCTTTGGACCGATGATGACGACGGCGATGCTGACATTTCTGCAACTTTGTGATGCCGCCCGCTGCAATATATGGTCATGAAGGCGTCTGAGCAGGTGGCAGGCTGTTAGGGTGATCGAGGTGGTGGTGAGCTGATCTCTTCATCATATGCACATGTAAGGGAAACGAAACATATGGTTGCCCGTGGCAGTTTGAAGGACGACAGCCATTCCCGATTCATCGCGTGGTGAAACGAGGGGATAGACGGGCAGACGGAGAAGCCCACCAGGGAGAAGCCTCGGCGAGTTTAGGGTAGCTTGGAGTGGTACAATTAGTAGACGGCAAGACGGACGGGCGGCCACCCTTTTCCTGCCGTAGCCTAGCTACTCGGGAGCTTGTACGACAGCAGCAGCAGCAGCAGGATGTGGTCCAAAAGACACAGGTGAAGCTGAGCAACCTCGAGCTTATTAAATGCGTCTGAGGGTGACAGGTCCGTCTCATGGATAGTCATCACCAAACACCTTGTCACTCCTAACTAGGTATCGAGATTGAAAAAACGGGAACGCTAATCGACTAGCTCGACGTTGTCTCCTGCCGGACCGTCTCTGCTAGAGCACTCCACCGTCGGGAGTCGGGACCGGGCGCCAGGGACGAGACGGAGCAAGCCCGGCCTCGCTTGGGAGCTCTGCTAGCCACCTCTCGGAACGCAGCATGCCAGCCCGGCCAGCATCAAAGTCCAATGCGAGGTGGGAAATGTCGCACGAGGCAGTAGATCGACACAGTCGGCAATAGACAAAACTCTATGCATTGCATTTGCACAACGCGTCGGGTCACTCCAAATCAAGCGAGGGGGGCCCGTATCACCAATCTTGGGAGTAATTCTTGGATGCGGCCAGGCAAGTCAAGGTTTGATGAAGCCAAATCTTGGGGACAGCCAAGGCGAGCGTGGTGTAGACTATCCGTACGTGCGAGCCTGCTTCCCGTTGACGAGCGATAGGCCCGTAAGCCATCGGCGGCACTGCATGTTAACGGGTGCTATCGTGCAGGCTGGAATTGCCGACACAAAAGAACATGACTCCCATCTGTGCCACAGAGTCTGTTATTAATACAGCGGTAGCCGGGAACGAGGAAAAGGGGGCGAGTGAGAGTGCCACTGTCAGAGTCTGGGGGACTGGGGATTGTGCAATGTGCCAGACTGCCAGACTGCCAGACTGCAAGAGAGAAACGTAGACGTCCAAACTTACCCGAACCGGGCAAGCTCTGGCAGGGCAGCGTTTCCAGTGCTGACCAATGACCACATGCTGCCCCTGGAGCTAAAACCGTGCCTGCCAGTCCCATTGGCCACCGCTGTCAATTGGGCCCACCTTGCCAGGCCTGCTGTGCTCAAAGCTGGGCGGCTGGGGTCGTTGTGGCAGGGATGGCCAGATGTCCAAACGGTAGTTGCCCACCCAGCTGCCACTCTATCAGGGACGAAAGAGACAGAGCGAGAGCCGGAGAGAGAGTGTCGTGCACAATGCCCTGTTATTATCCTGCCCAGCCAGGAGCTGCCTGGCCTGTTCAACTCTTCTGGCATACACGACAGGGCGGAGCGAGCCAGTCAAAGCCGACCGTTTCGGTACGTACACCCCCGATCAACCAGGGTGGTCCCATCGTAATCTCCCCTTTGTCCTCCTAGTGGCTCGTTAGCACATCTTGGAACGGCAGGGGGGGCAGTCGGCAACAGGAAGGGACGGCGTGGCAGGAGACTGGCAAAAGAGGGAATCTGGGCAGGAGACACGACAGAGGAGACAAGGCCAGTCTCACCATCCTGTCCCTGTCTCTCCTTCTTTCCTCCCTCACACACGCCCACGACCACCCCAAGCCCACCCCCCAACCCCAAGCCCAACCTTGACTTGGAACCCAGACTCGCTCGTGCTCCTGCTTGTGCCGCACCCACCGCTATTCCCTTCCCTTCCCACTCTGCTCAGTCTATTTTCATCACTCTCGTTTTTTTGTCTCATTTGATCAAACTTTTCATCTCGTCATTCCCATCCCCCTCATTCAACACTCACGTCCGTTCAATCATTCTCTCCACGGCCGCCCTGCAGCGCTTTCCGTGAAGGATTCATAACCGCCCCCCCCAAAAAAGCGCTGTGACACTCGAGTCGGCACAACACGTCAAGTCCAGTTCCGCAAAAGTCACTCGTTTTGCTGCAGTGCGCCTTCCTGTGTTTTGTTTCCTGGTTTCAGGTCCAGGCCTTTCTATTCGCCCTGCTTCTCCTACCTACCACCCGTCCGTCTGGTACTGTTCCAATACGGACACCGACCACACCAGCCGACCGATCTCCCTTTCTTGCCTTTGCCCCCCTACCTGGGACCTCGACGTTCTATTTCCTTCCGGATTCCACACCAGGCCTTCCTCACTCGTCGACCAGCAGCGCGGCTCATCCCTCGCTGTCCAACGGCCCATCCCTTTCACCAAGAACCGCGAAGAAAGGGTCTCCTTCCGCCAGGGACTCATCAATGTCATCTCCGCTTTAAAACCAAAAGGGAGAATTGTAGGATACTAAAATCAGGAAGTGGGATAGCGTGAACGGAAAGAGTTCACAAAGGAAACAAGACTGTGGGATCTCGCCCTCGATTGTGCCAGACTTTGTTCGGATCACTGTCTATTCTTACTCGCCGCCACCCGGGCATCCGACCAAGACCTCGTGGACCTCAGATTGAGTCGAAGAACAAAGACTCGCCTCTCTGTCGAGCCGACCGTTGAATTGGCCACAGAGGTCGTTCTTCTTGCCGACGACTCCCTCGTGATCGGAAGGCCGCAAACGAACTTGCGCCAACCCGTTGAAATATTTTACATTCCATCCGAACTCAACTCGTTTATCAGCAAAATCACACAAGATGAAGACGACGACACTGATCGCAGCGGCAATTGCCACTGCACTGCCAGCATATGCAGCCTCCCCAACAGGCGCAAATATCGAAGAGCCATCAGCGGCACCAACGCTCGGAGCCCAGGTTGTTCAGGGCTGCTTTTCATCGTGGGGAAACCTCATCTTCCAGTCGACGCCAAAGTTTAACTCAAAGAGTGCATGTGCTGTCGATATTTGCCTCGCCGGCGGCTTCCAGGTTGCAGCGACGACCGGCGGCAATCAGTGCTACTGTGGCAATGAATACCCACCGAAAGAGTCTGTCGTGGACGACTCCAAGTGTGACGTGCCCTGCCCCGGCTATGGCCTTCAGGCTTGCGGTGGCATCGACTTTTACACAGTTTACAACACCGGTGTCATGCTGTCGGTCAAATATTCGCCTGAAAACGACACCACTCCTTCCTCTGCCGCCCCAAGCGTCGTCGCATCATCCACGGTCGTGTCGGGAGGCCAGACTAGTGTTGTGTATGTGACTGCGTCACCAACGGGCAAGCCAGAAGAAGAGGACAAGGGCGGTGCTCCCATGGGAGGAATCATCGCCGGCGTGGTGGTTGGTGTCGTGGTTCTCGGCGCGGCATTCGGCGGACTTTGGTTCTACATGCGCCAGAAGAGGAACCGAGAGATCGAGGAGGAGCACCGTCGTAACGCAGCGGTCAATGCCTTCATGGGCGGAAAGCCACCCGGCAGCAGTGGCGGTTACTCGATGTCGACAGACACTCGTCTGGACCCCGTTATGGCCCAGCGGAGGATGAGCAGTGGCAGCATAGCCGACAACCAAGATTACTCGCGACGAATCCTTCGGGTATGAGCCTCAGATCTAAAACTTGAGAAACCTTAACTAACAACCTCACAGGTGACGAACGCGTGATGAAGTTCCCCATTTACGACGAACGATTCCTGCCTGTACTCTACTCTTCTATTGGCATCTTTCGGCGTTTGGTAAATTGCTCTCATGTCACCGGTCAATCATACCACGCGACGAACCTTCGGCGTTTCATATTGGCGCAAGGAAAGCAACATATTTGGGGTCACGAACAGGACGTGGCAAATTTCCCCCCTAGTCATCCGTTGCTGCTCCGCCGTCCCCTCCTTCGCCAATCTTTCGGCACTTCTTTCGGTATGCCTCCGACGTGTCTCGCACCCTGAGCCCCCGGCCAGAGAAGACGAAGACCCCCCTCGAGACTACCACTTTTTTGTCACCACGATTAGCTTTGTGATACCACTGTTTTGGAGACCGGGTGATGGCGTGGACACGGAGTATTCAACCGCAACCCAAAAGACAAGGCTTGTCCCGAGACACGGCAACCTTGATGCATCTACATTTACTATTTGTCTGGGCGGCTGGTTTTGGGAATCAAGAGAAAAGGACGCTAGAACGGGGACCAATATAACCCAGACTGAGCGGGAACAGGCTGGCCGCTCGCTTGTCGGGTTGTGTGGAAGCGGCAAGAAAGCGCATATATGGCCAGAGTGGGGAGAAGTTTGGTCTGTCTTGAGTGAGTGCCCGGTGTTCTGAGAAAGAATCTAGTGCTACAGGCCACCAGCGATGCGTATATCTTGTCTCCCGAATGCCCCAGCCGCCAACCTGTGCCAAGGAACCAACCACCTTTGAATGTTTGAGACAGGTAATTGATGGATAGACATCTTTTTATTTCTTTATCAGACAAATTCTATTATCATCCACCTGGCAGCATCAATGCCACGTGGTGGATGTTACTCCCAATCATATGTCCTGATCTCGAACCCTATGCATTCGACGCCGCCCACCGTCTCTCAATCAGCATCTATGGCTTAGCTCACTCACACCTGTCTTGTGCTCACTGTCTCACGTCTATCTCGCAGCTGAGCGTCGACGAAAGCGCCCCCATCACAATACTAGCACTTTGAGTCGGTAAATGTTTCCACTTGATGAGTATGCGGTATTGGGTCAGGTCGTTGTGAGACCAGATGGGGAGTGGTCTGGGACGTCTACAGGTGCGCCATCGGATCTCGACTTGACCGATCGGGGCGAGAGCGGACAAAGCTCTTGTGGCACATACGACACAACTCAATACCTATTTCTCTGGCATTTGCCGTGCTTGAACATGGGACTCGGAAGTTATCGGAGTGGGAGGTATATTTGTAAGTGGTGGGTGACACCGGTCTTGAAACTTCCTTGAGTCGAGAAAATTTGCGGGGCACGGCAGGGTAATCCTGCAAGTGCGCACGACGAAAGACACCACTTGAGACCAAGGCCTACGGAAGGGGACGGCGACGGCCTGACCGAGTCTGTCCGAATGTAGATGGACTGACTGTTTGACTTGTCGTGTCAGGCATCCCACCTGGGGTTCCTTCTTGCGTTTCTTTTCCGGACGTGTCTCTTTGGATCCTGCCGGGGGACCTGCCGGGGGACCTGCCGGGGGACCTGCCGGGGGACCTGCCGGGGATCATGTCCGCGCAGGAGGCAGCCGTGGGATAATGCGGCGGTGTCTTTTGTTGTGACACAGTAAGAGGAGCAGGAGGCACGTACAGTTCGACGTATAAGGCTTGGTTGATTCACCCCGCCCCTCGGACGTGTAACACGGGGGTTGGCGGCGGCGGCGGCTTGTTGAATAGCCATTGTACGGGCAGGCTGGAGGCTGATATCCCGATGGCACAAAGGAAATGGCGCCGCCCAGGTGAGGGACATGTGTGCTGGGATGAGTTGACCCGTCGCGAGAGTCGGCTGGCTCTTCTGACTGTGCTCGCTGTGGTTGGATCAAGGACGGGGGCGATGCTTGCTACATATATACCTAGGTATGTATGGAGTGCGTCGAATGACGAGCTTATACCGGGCGTCACCATGCCCATCATACTTACCCTAGGGTAGCTCTTGGATGCCCAGGTTAACGCGGAGCACACAGTCATGTGGAAAGCCGGCTTGTTTGCATTTTGTGCGTGGCAGAGGCCGTTAATTGGTGTCGTGGTTGAGCAAGTACCGCCCATTAGAATATAGTCGTACATGTATTGACATCGGAGTTTTCAATTTCCTCTCTTGTGTCCCTCCCCTTGCGCATATGCAGTATCCCACACACCAGCGCAACTACAGAATCATAAATCACCAGCTCCAATCCTCCCAGGGTTGGTGTCTACTTAAGTACTGTACTATTCCCTGCGATGCTCTCGGAACCCCCAAATTTAGCTCCTCCCAGGTGCCGATTTCCTGTGCTGGCATAGTAAAGGTCAAGTCTTCGCCATGTCTGTCCTTGCGGGTTGGGTCTGCTGCGGGAAAGACTTTATTTGCGTGAGCGCCGGTGGCCAGAATCTGAAGCATTTATATTGGCTTGTCCAAGACGGCCTGTTATTGATACTTGCCTTGGTAGAAAGACCTTGAACTCGAGTTGTTTGACACAGGGTGCAATCATTTCACGCGCGCCATCTGCCAGTGATTAGGCTGACGGTCTGATACGACGACATTAAACCTGAGAGTCTTAAGAGGTAGGCTGCACATATTGTGCAGGCACCTGAGCAGGTGAAGTGAGATTCGCATGGTGACGAAGGCGAGTATTTTATCATCGGCATGCTACAAGTCCACTTGTCACAGACTCACTTATCAAGAGACATACATAGACATACGTGAAATATATTGATAAATGGGTAAATAATCAGAGTACAGGTTCACTGACCATCCATCTATCTCAGCGTTATGAATTCACTCTTGATCAAAATTTGATTCCGTCAACGAATTCCTCGAAGTGAGCATACCGAAGTATACATCCCACATTTCACCACCAACATCTGGTTTGCCTCCTCGAAACCGGGCATTGGCACGCCGGTGGACCAACTCGTCAAGTTCGACAAGATGTGGTGTGTTCAACCGTGCCTAGGTACCTGACAAGCTGGTATGGATGGGAGTGGAGTGCCCAGGTGTGTTCTGCGGCCATTACAAGCCGAGTTTAACGAGGAATTTGGCATGCCCCTGCCCGCAGGTAAATACGTACGTAATTTCTGATGTATTTAACGTTACTACTGTACGCGCAGGAGAGCCAAGAGTCTTTCCCGAGTACCCAGGTATTCCTTCGGAGGGTGGCACCGGGCACTTGGGATCCGCCAATACGAGATCTACGCGTATTGTAAGATGTGTTGACTTTGTAGGATACCCTAGCTGCGACTTCCGTCGTTCTGATTACCACCACGGAAGTCCAAGGCAGCTTGAGGCTGCCACCAGTTGACACCATCTAGGGGTCAACTTTGGAACTTCGATCACACCTCTCGCATGCGATAGTGATTATCTGTTCCTCACCAAGGAAAAGGACTCGGCTCACAGTCCGTCCGGCCTCGTACGACCTGAGGAGCTATCTCCCGAGGTCAACGGCCGGATTTAGGCTATTAGCGACACCCCATACCCGCTCGCGGTGGCGCAAAACTCTTTGTGTGGGTCATCTCGCCTCGACTCCCGGCTACTGGGTCCCCAGGAATTCTATACGCCACTCGACCTGTCCTCACGATGCCGTCGCTGTTCTCTGTGGTTGACTGGCAACCGAGGATTGACGTTGGGCGACCCCATGCATATCGGTCGGGAGTACAAAATGCCCTGATGCCTAAATATCACCACCTCCGTGATAATGTTCCTGAGCAGCTTATCACAATTGGATGATATCTACCTAAGGGGCGTGCATTTTGTCCAGTCATGGGACTGTCCACCTGCGCAGGTCTAGTGGCCGAGGTCTCGGGCGCAGCCCGGATCTCGTTGCCTATTGTGTGGCCAGACGTTGTTGTGACAGGTTACACTGGCCCTTTGGCACCTATGCAGTCTTGGATGGAGGGTGATCTTCTGATAGATGTATGACAACAACTGAACCCCCCTGTACTCAGATTAAGTGAAGTCATAGCGAGGTTTAGCCTACCTAGGTATGTTTTAGGCGCACGCACGCTTGCGCTGGCTCGCGTGCCAGCTGGCTCCAGAGAGCAAGGGAGATATATCCGAGGCCAATTCCGGAACTCTAACACTAGCAGGGCGAGATCACTATCTAATAAGAGACAGCACACTATCGATCAGCTTAGGCAGTTATCCGGCGGACTTGCACGTCTTCATAATCATCAAGCGCGCCGAGACCCTGTCCCAGGCCAATTCGAGAGGCGCACGGCGGTTGTGCACCCTGATATCTAAGTGACATGGGGCCACAGGGTGAGACGGAGGGCTGCGGCGATGGGGAAACCGATTGGGCCGATGCAGACCTGACAGGAAAACCCGCAGACCGTTGGGTCTCGGGTGACTGCGTGTACTTCGCCAACGGTTCGCTTGGGGGGCGAGCATCTTCATCCAACTACGACTCCACGAATTCGTCACGGATTATGGATGACAGTCTTGTAGATATTCATGTTTTGGTCATTCGTGTATATATAGTCGCCTTTGTAGACGAAAGTCCAGAAAGATGGCAAGTAGTACCAGCATTATCGTCCCACTCTCTTCCTCGCAGCTCACATTTGCCTGGCATCATTTCTCTGCCTAACCACCTTGACCAACCAGAAGTAATTCACTGAGAGGTTGCCACAAAAAAAGACAGATATTGAATTCTAATCTGTTTCGCCACCCCCCAAAATGCAGTTCGCTTCCAAGGTCATGCTGGCACTTGTTGCCATCTGCAACGTCATGTCTGCCGTTGCTCTGCCAAATCCTACCCCACAAGTTCTGCCTTCCGCTGGCGGTTCACCTCAATCTCCACCATCTGGCAGCCTTCTACTCCATGGTGAGTAAGAGGCATCGTCTTCGAAAGCGTATGCACCGGGGATTCCTAATGAGTAAGTCGTTTCTATCTATCCTTGCCCTTTTTCTGCTTCAAGCGTGCGTAGCTAACTGATTACCGGTGCTAGAAACAAGTGGAATTTGCTCTGCGAGGAGCCTGGTGGTGTGAAGCTTTTCTGGAGTAGCATGCTGTACTTGAGGTCATGTAGGATATTGAAGCACTACATTGGGGTGTAGGATGCGGAAACTGTGTTGCCGGGGAATAGGCTATCGCCTCGCAATTAATTTCGATATTTACAGGCTTAGGTAAATCATCAATTACCTAGGTATTGCCAATTGCCAAATACCAATTATTAAAGTGAATAGTTTTCTGAAAAGGTACTAACTAGTTTCGTTCTTAATCCGTGTACATCCCCCGAGGCGTGCGGTCCCTTCACATAGAGGTCATCGCTCAAAGATCCAGCGTTTATAAAAAACACAATGTCAGCTTTCATCTACACAGAGTCGGTACCTAGGTATCAAAACCAGGAACTGGTCAATCTTAAAAGGCTTAGCCCCACCAGCTACTAGTACAATAGTATAGTATCACTGCCACTTCACTTCAATGTTATGAACTGAGAGGAGGCGCATTAGGATCAGGTGGCATTTCGTCCGAAGTCTTCAGGCCACCCGCCTACACTACCTGTAGACACTCTTTGGGATGCCGAGATCCCGTTGCGGCCAGCGGGCGAACCTGCCAGCCCGCTGGAACCGTTTCGTTTCTTCAAATCAATAATCTCAGGCTGCGACCTTTTGCGATTGGTGCCGGATCACTTGAGACAAAGAACGCTACCCGAGTTTCGGGAAACCTGCCCTTCCTGAGGCACATCATTCACGAAAAACACACATGTGCAGGCAACTTTGACAAATGAGGTCGTGATTTTAGGTTGTTGGGCCATCAGGGCCCGCCGCCGAGTTTCAAATCTCGGTCTGCTTCACGGCTGAGACGCAAAGCCACAAATGTCTCATCAGAGCTGCCAAAACAAACTCGGAGCGCACTGTTCATGCCTGAAAAACCTACAACCTTAATCCTTTCCATACAGACATATTCAGCATAAATAAATAAGTAACTCCGAGTGTTAAACCCCCCGGGAAGAGATGGCATGCATTGTGAACTTGTGTGTGGTACGTTACGGAGTAGATCAAAGCTCGGTAGCACCCTCGGATTTTTGGCACCCCTGGGGTCTCCCGGCTTTCAGGGACGAGTCCTTCTCTTAGACCCCGGGCGTTCTTCTCCGCATCCTGGCATGAGCCACACGAAGACTTGACCCTCATTTCACAGGATGCTTGCCTCCGGACGGCCTAACTGGATAGGATTTGGCACAAGTTTGTTTTGACGGCAATGGCAGGTGACCACCTTTCAGGCCGAGGCATAGTTTAATTCATACAATCCGGTCTAGACGGAAGTTGACCACTACTGAAGTACTTACCTAGCTAGGTCGGCGCCGAAGCTATTGTGGACATGGACAACGGGATTGTGACAGGTGGTGGGATCGAATGGCGGCATTTGAATGCCGGGTGCAACTGAGCCAATTACATAGAGATTCTGGGCCGATAAACATCTAAACAACCCGGGAAACATCCTTGGCAGAGAAGTCATAGCCACCGCCCGGTCAATGTAGTACCTCAAGCTTAACCTCCACCTCATGACGTCGAATGGTGAGCAACCCTCATCGCCAACGTCGCTTAAATACAGTGCCCTGGGTGCCTTGGAGTGAGGCATGACGACATGCCACGATGGTCCCTCTCAGCGCACATATTGTACCCGTGTGGACTTGTTCATCCGGTTCAGTTTGAAGAGTGGTAACAGGGCAACGTGGGCTCTTACCTGTGCATAGGATTGCATCAATGCATATATATATATATTAAAAGATAGTGCTCTTTGATATGATTCTTGTAGTACTTTGCACTGCGGCAGCCTGCGTTATACAACCAGTTGACGCTATTTTGATTTCAAGTTGATACATCGCTACTTGTTACTGACTGGTACGAAGTAAGTGCAGAGGCGATGTTTGTAGAGGCTGCCATGCCTCCCTGGAGCCTGACAACGATAAGGCCAGCGGATTATTGAGTCCGGCATTACACGCGTTGGCAAAGATCATGAGGGACAGCTAGGTGGCGATACAGTGACATCAAGAATTTTCAACTTACCCCAGACATGCCAGAAGGACCTCACTTAAAAAGGAGCCAACCTTGGAACTAAATCGGAGCTGAGAATTATAGTAGGTGTGTGAACCCACACTTGTTGGAATATTCTAGACTATGTGAATTATTAATACGGGTAATCGTTAGCCCGCACTAGCGAGTATATAAATAGGGGTAGTCCCCAAGCTAGACGTCTAAAATAGGCTAATAGAACTAAGTGTTCCCTGCTACTATTCAACAGGTTATATGCTCCGGCTGCTAAAAGACCTATTTTTCTGTTACATGATACCCTTGAGTCAAACTACCTCTTGAATCTTCGACAACCCACGTTTTAAGCTCAACATAGCCCTAAGTGCTGAGCTTGATCTATAATTACCGCTTTTGGCTAAATATCCACCTTTTGACTAATTAGAGCCCTTTATTCAACATTACCCCATTAGGCCTAACATTTGAGTTTATAACCTTACAACGACTTTACATCTACTACTTTTAATTACTCCCTTATTACTTTATAAATACTCGATTGTTTGCTACGAAAAATATACCGTTTAATAGCTCTCTTTCTTCTCTATTTTTTAGTACTACTTTTACTAAAAACTATCTACTTTTCACTTGCCAAAAACACTAAATTGTCAATAACCCTTGAATCCTCGCTACTTTTTTTGAAACTCGATTTTTTTTTAGCTAATAAAAAAAAAACTCTAATAAAAATCCAATAGTAACCCCCAACAAATTTGGTGTTCCTTTTTTTAACGGCATTGATAACTATATATATTGGAGTGTAAAAATTAGTGCTTAGCTTAAAAAAGAAGGGATATTTTTTGGAGACTTAAAGAGGCTTTTTGTAGGACTTTTTGCTGCCCAAAATAAAAGGGCCCTTATAAATATCAAATTAATATGTGGGCTTGGGCCTATTATGTTTATAAAAGACGAGAATTTGGCCTAAGAAGCTTGGGAAAAGCTAAAATCCTACTATAAACCCTTTGGGTTTATATTTTAATA